>CAUYPK010027736.1:0-32359 GCA_963574355.1 Loris lydekkerianus
TGTTTACATGGATGAAGCTGGAACATATTCTTCTTAGCAAAGTATCTCAGGAATGGAAGAAAAAGTATCCAATGTACTCAGCCCTACTATGAAGCTAAACTATAGCTTTCACATGAAGGCTATAACCCAACTATAGCACAAGACTATGGGGAAAGGGGCAAGGAAGGGGAAGGGAGGGCGGAGGTTTTGGTGGAGGGAGGGTAATGGGTGGGGCCACATCTATGGTGCATCTTAGAATGGGTACAGGCGATTGCACTAATGTACACAGCTATGATTTAACAAAAAAAACAAAACACCCTTAACTCTTTAACTCTTTTTAAGTAGTCAAAGATCTAATAATAGTAGGAGGGAGGACAATATTTTGATAAAACATAAACTCTCCCTTTCTCCTACTGATTCCTTCCTGCCTTGTTTGAACCCCCTGACCCAGTGTATATGGCTGGTGCCCTAACCACTGTGCTATGGGTACCAAGCCAGGAAAAATCTTCTGACCTTCCCGGAAAAGGCATTAAGATGGTCATCCCAGAAGTGCCTTCCCTATACCTGGAAGAAAGGAACATCCTTATCTCTGAAGATGCAGGGTCACAGAGAAGAATTGGAACAAGCAGGCCTTGCTAAATCCCCTCCCCCAGTTTATTACACTTAATGTATGTCCCCTGTATGTTATTACATTTTTCTACAACGCTCCATGCTTCATCAAACCTAGAATAAAAATATCCAGGTTTGCATTTCTTTGAGTCTTCATTTCCTTATGAAGACTCCAATTCCATACAAACTTACACGACATAAATTGGTGTGTTTTTCTGTTATTACTCTTTGCTATAGGGGCCTCTTGCCACGAACCTATGGCTGGATGAGGAGAAGAAACTTCTGTCCCCTATGTTAACCTGTCTTTTGTTACAGTGACCCCAGCCAATGAACTTATGATGAATAAGAAGAAAAGAGATTTCCCACACACACACCCTCAAACACTTAAGAATAATTCTATTTTATTTTCTGTCTTACTATTCCAACCAGACTAACAAATTCTTCCCCAAAACTTAAGTAATTCTTACAAATATGATAAACCAAAACCATAAATGTGGTAACTTATAAATTTGCTAAGACTTTCCATTATAATTTACTAGTCTTATTCTCTTATACTTTTCAGCTTAAAATCTCAAGTCTAAATTACTCATGCTATTAAATCAGGTTGATTTATAAAACTAATTTATTAGCTGCTCCAACATACCAACTTCTCTTAAACATGACTGGTAGTATGACGATCAGTATAGAAGATTCCTATGTGTATATAAAAGGAAATCAAACCCATCTCTTTTTATACACACACATGTATATAAAAATGTGTACACATTTTTTATACATTTTATATACACATGTGTATATAAAAAGAGATGGGTTTGATTTCCTTCTTAATCTCAATATGAATTCTAGCTTCTTGGAGTATCACTTACCTCCTGGGGAGACAGTTGTCTCTAGCAAGTGGGGTTTCTACCTCAGGAGGGCAAGGTTAGACATTCTTCAGGGAATTTTGGCTAGGAGGCAGGATTTGACTATGCCCAAGACCCTGGCAGGACACCGTGAGCTGTAACTGGGACTCTGAACCACTCAACAGGTTTGTCTCCATGTTCCTTCTGCTGTAGATCTTTCACCTCCTCCCTGGGCGGGGACAAAGCCTTTCATACACTGGCTGATTTTTACACTTCTTTGAAGAATTCTGCTTTCCTTTGTCTCTCATAAGACATTTTAATGTATTCCTGTTTGGATCCAAAGACTGTTAGCCTCTCTGTCATGGCTTTATGATTCTTTTGTAACCTCTTAATTTTATTACCTGATTTGGCAAAAGAATGCTACATCTTCTCCTATTTTCCCATCTGGTGGATCCCTGACTCTTAGAGCTTCTTAAACACATCTAATTGGATGCTCAGTACCTCTCGTCTTTTTGGCTTTATGGTCATGCAGAAGAGGAAAAGTTGCTTTTTTCCTCATCAAACCTTAGGTTTATGTCTGAGATCCCAACAATAAAAGCTTATAAATGTATTGAATGTAGATTTTACATGATATGGGAGACTTTGGAAATTAAGACATAAAGAAATAGGTAAACCCATGTATCTTTTATGTTAGGCTTGATGAAGAAGTGGGCAGCTGTAGAGAAGGTGATGGGATAAAAGGTGCGATCCAATGGGGAGAGACTGGGGAGAACTTAGCAAAGCTTGTTCGTTCAGATTCTTCTCTGGGATCCTGCATCCTCAGAGACAAGGATGTTCCTTTCCTCTGAGTAGAGGGAGGGCACCTCTCAGATGGGGGTCCTCTGACCTGCTGCAATGATGATGAGAGTGGCCTTCCTGCCTCTGCTGTTTGCTCACATGCTACAGTGTTGTATTTTGGGGTAGAATGTCCTGAAACCCATATTCATAACACTAAGATCAAACTAATGACCAGGAGAAAAGCTTTGGTACTCGTGAGGGGTTCTTTCTGTCTTTTAAAAATAGACTCGCTGCCCATAGCTCAGTGGTTAGGGCACTGGCCACATACACCGGGGCTGGTGGGTTCGAGCCCAGCCCGGGCCTGCTAAATAACAATGACAACTACAACAAAAAAATAGCCAGGCGTTGTGACAACCGCCTCTACTCCCAGCTACTTGGGAGGCTGAAGCAAAAGAATTGCTTAAGCCCAAGAGTTTGAGGTTGCTGTGAGCTGTGACGTCATAGGACTCTACTGAGGGAGACCAAGTGAGACTCTGTCTCAAAAAAATATATATATATCACTTAATATCTGACCAGACAATACTTGTGCATGTGTGAACATTCAGAATCATGAAAGAGCAAAGGATGAAAAGGAAGTCTCCCTTTCTTTTCCGTCCCCAGCCTCCCATGGCTCCTTCCTGGAGACAAACACTGGTACCATAGTCTGTGCTTCCTGCTCAAGAGCTTCTGTGCATTTACAGGAATGCATATGTATATATGTACACACACCCCTCAGGGGAGTACACACCCCGTAAGAAGCTATACATACTGCTCCGCACCTGGTCTGTTTATTTGTTGTGTAACAGTATATATGCCGGTGATGGCCCCATAGCAATACACCCAGAGCTGCCTTCTTCTTAATGACTCTTAGTTACTGTTCCTTCATCCAAACCAACTCTCCTCGGATTTGTTGGTGAGGAGAGTTGGTTTGGATGAAGGAACAGTAACTAACAGTGATTAAAAAATAGGTAAACCCGTGTTGCAGCTTCCCTCGGGTATAGGTTGTCACATCCCTGGTTGTGATTACCAAGGTCGCATGAGGTTGTGCATGAGTGTTTAGGTGGACTTGCTGGGGAAGAGATTGTTGTCCAGATAAAAAGAGTCAGGCTTTCTGGCCTACCTTCTTCTTGGTCCTGGAACAAAGCGATGGTGCCTAGGTACTCAGCAGTCCTATTGTGAGCGCGAGGAAGAAAGCTCATGCTCGGGAAGGCCTAGAGGTAGGGGAGAAGGTGGCACCGATGAGTGGTCATCTCTGCTCTACGCCATGTACCTCTGGACTTCTCCTTACCTCCGAAAAGAAACTCCTTATTTGTTAAAGGCAGAGCTGTCAGATTTCTGCTACTTGCAGTAGAATCTTCCCTGAATGGTGTGATTCTATTTAATTGTCTGAATGTATCATTATTTATTTAACTGGTCTTTTATAGATGAAAAATGCTGTGTTTTTTTCTTTTTAAAAGCTTGAACTATGATGTTTTTAAAGGTATGAGAACATTTTCTATAGGATAAATTCCTATAACTAGAACCACTGCGTCAAAGGGTAGATGTATTTTAAAATGTGATGAATATTGCTGAATTTCTCTCCATAGAGATTGTACTACTTCTTGGAGAATTCTTAATGTGCTGGCAAAAAAGTCCTCAGAATTAAGGCTTTCTGACAGATACTTGGGTGATAAAAAGCTTAACTCTGTTTTAGAATTCGAATGAAGTCATTTGCTTTTCCCTTTTGGAAGGAGAGAGGTTCCAATAGACCCTACAATCAAGAAGCGTGAGATGCTGTAAGATTTACTTACTCACAGAAAGGGATTTATCAAAGAAATACTGGCAATCAGGAAACCCGTTCCCAGAATTGGGCAGCATATCAGATACAAATCATAATTCCTTTTAGCAAAGACCTTTATTCTTCCTTTTATGACATAATACCCTACTGATGCAATTAAAGAAACATATTTTGGGAACCTATTGGGAGTCAAATACCAAACGTGGTGCTGGAAAGAGAAGGCTACTATAGTGAGTCAAAAGATAGATTCAGGTATGGTACGCAGAGATGAGACCAGATTAACTGTCAGAAAACATCATGTCCATCAGGTAGCTCTCCAGAAGAAAAGATCCCTGATAAACTTAAAGTTCCCCAATAAATTCAGAGCAAAGTCTAAACTTCATGGCTACATGAAGCCCTACAAAATCTTTAGGTAGATGCTTTAGCTGTCATGTGCCAGAGTTAAGGTGTGCACTCACAGGCCGGCCTCCGCCCAGTACCCTGGTGATGAGCCAGCTTTGTTTGCTTGGGGACATGTTTTCCTCATTCCAAGCACCTTATTTACAAATGAATGTTTGGAAACACAGCCTGTCATTAGGTTGAGGTATGCTTGGTGTTTGAAGTTGGTTGTTTCTAAAGGTCACCAGGGGAATGTCTCCAAGTAGTCAGCAGAAAGAGCCACATGGGCTTCCAGTAAGCTTTAATTAGTGCTCATATTTGGGAGGGCTTAAAAGGGTAAGAGGATTTGTGTGGCATGTGTTTGGATGGCTAGCTCTGATGAAGTTTCCAACTTTAAATGAAATGATTACTTGCTTTCCTGATAATTTTTTTTAATTAGAAAGCCCATTGTCCTTGGGTTTAGGATTACCTAGGCCCAGCCTTCTCAACTTGCAAGAGGCTGTGCTTGCAGCCTGTGTGGTGTCAACTTGCTGATTTCAGCTTATTCTTGGTGGGAGGGGGCAGGGCTAGTGGTTTCTTTCTGGCCATGGGTGTAATTGTTGGTGTGGATATGAACCGCGGCCCCATCTTACAAGTGTCTGGCAGCCCCCAGCTTTTGGCATCTCTGGGCATTTCCTCTGCCAGAACACGTCTAGCTAGAAGCATGCAGATGAAGGTCCAGCAAACGGTGAGGTTGGAGACTTTACCCCTGGCATTTGATCTTCCTTTTCTGTTCCTTCTTACCTTTGGGCACACACCAGTCATGCTATTTTGAGCCCTTTTTCCCATCAAAGGAGCTAATCACTGAGGCCAGTGCTTGGTGTCAGAGATATAGGATAAGGGGCTTAAATGGGAGACCTCTGGCATCAGCCAAACGCAGATTTTCATCTCAGCTCTACCACATCATGGACGGTAAACTTTGGACAATTAATTGAACCCCTCTAGCCTCAGTTTCCTCATCACTACCATGCAGATAATATTCTTTTTTAGAGCTATGCCGGGGATTACATGAAATGATTTGAGCAAACATTTGCTTGGAACATGGTAACTTCTCTCTAAGCATTGCCTGTTAGTGTTACATACCTTTGAGTTTGATTGAATTGAATCATGTTTGAATTTTAAGCTTACTTGACAGTGCTGGAGTGGGCGCCATTATTATTGCTGGAGCCACTGCAAAGATGTAGGTGACTGTGAGAGAGAGGTGTGTCGGGGAAGGCTCCCCCCAGGTGAGCTAATAGTGATGTGTTTACTGCAGACCTGTTCCTAGGAGTAGCTGGGATCTGAGAGACAGACACACAGCTGGCATTTCTGGGGACACTGGAATAAGAAGCCATCCCCACCCCATCCTGGGACAAGCCTTCCTGGTTCATGACCCATTGAAGGTCATCACCTCCATCCCTCGTCCTGCTCCTTTTTTCCCTATATCCTGGGACCGCAAATGTTTGAAATTCAGAATTCATTTCTGAATTGGGCCTTGTGCTACCACTTCTGGGTGGGCTGTGGCAGGCTAGCTGCCCTCCGCCCCCAGCACGACAGCCTGTGGCCAGGCTTCCTATCATTTCAGGCTCAGACCTAAGGGATAAATGAGGAAGGTGCTTCAGATCCACGCAGGGAGTCAGGTGTCAGTCCTCCTTGGGCACAGGAGCTGGACAGAGGCCTGGGTCAGGGGAGGAGGATCTGGAAGAGTGAGCGCTGGAGCTGCAGGCACCAAAGCAAGGGTGAGGGATACTGGACACCCTTGTGTCCAATATTAATTGGGATGACTCAACTAATTCTGCTTTATGGGGAACTCTCAAGGTGGCTTATAAAGATTGCCACCCACGGATCTTAAAGGTATCCCCTGGTACCTGGCAACAGATGTCCACCTCGGCTTCCTGCCATCCCCTGAGTTGCACCGGCACTGAAAGCCACACTCAGATTTACTGTTAGCTGCAGCAATATGCATGCCTTCTGAGCACTGCCTGAGCACCAGGGACACAGGCAGCAAGGAAACGTTTTTCTTTAATCCTCACAGTGAGTTAGCGACTATTATTACCTCCCCTTTATGGAGGAGGAAATGGAGGCTTAGAGAGCTTAAATCGCTTAGGGTAGCTAAGGTCACTGAGCTAGTTAGTTCCCCTCCACCTGGCTCCAGCAAGCCCACGCTTGGAGGGACCGCACTTCCTACTTCCCCATCGCTCTGCTGGCCGTTGGTTGCTGGTGTTTTTGCAATAGGACAGACATGGTCAGACCTCAGACACCTCTGGGAGACGCTCACTCCTATAGTTCCTTCATGCTCTCTCCCTGTGTGGCTTTCCTTGGCTACTTCTTGGTCTCCAGTGACCAACTAGCTTGGGTCGTGACCTGCCCTTGTTACAGTGTCTGCTCTTCCAGCTCCACCTTTCTCAGGCCTGAGTTTTGTCCCCACTTACCCCTGTACCTGTGCCATCTGCTCAGCCGCAGCCCATTTACCCTTCTGGTATCTTTTCCCAGAGGTGGCCCTTGTGCTGGCCTCCTCCTCCAGGTTCCTAGTCAGCCCAAATTGCCCTTTGCCCTCTAGCACCCCGGAGACTCCAAATCATGACATCCTTATTCCCTGGATGCATCTGTCTCCTAGCCCAGGCCCTGGAAGATGTGCTCTTCTCTGCATAAGTTCTCCCTGCCCAGAGGACAGGGCCACCGAGAGAGAAAGTGGGGCTAGTGAGACACAGGTCTATAGTGCTAATCTATACCTTTGTCTTTTGCTCAATTATGAGAGTGCATATTACAGTAGAGAAAATGGGGACCCCCATGATCAATTACAAATACAAATGGACACATGCAGCAGGTCGGTCACGGATTGGTTAGTACACTCATCGCCCGTCACATGTGTAAAGTGCATTTCTGTGTCAAGATCATGCAGTGTAATGAAAAATGTGTCCTTGAGTAAAATAGCATGTTAGTCTTGTTAGGTTAATTTAAATTTTTATTATTTACAACCCTAAACTCTACCTTGCCTGCCCCCCTTCCTGGATAAATACTGGTTGGCCATGTTTATTTGGCCACAACTAAAACGTACCAGGTGATATTGTTCTGACGTCACATATCAGTGCTTTGGCAGGGAACCTCCCAGGGAGAGGTACTGGGCCCTGAGAGTGAGTCAGAGGGAGGAGGCTGTCTCCACCTTCTCTACAACTGAAAAGGGAATGGGAGGGGGAGAACCATCCAAGCAAAATGTGGAGGGGATGGATTTTTCTGGTCTATGCTTCTAACTTTGGGGAAGAAACCCTTTTTGTATCTATGTTGTGACTGAAATTGACTAATTAGCTAGGTTTGTATTACCAGATTTCATTTGTTAGTGTGGATTTTTCCTTAAATAACAATAAAATCCATCCAGTTCAGCATTTTATTCTTGGATGGTGAACTAGGCTGAGGAGACGGCCTCTGGTGAGCACAGACGGAGCCTGGCCAGTCGCCAAGTCAGTCCTGAAGGGCAGGGCAAAACTGGCCAGGCCCGCCCCAGATTAGGGGGTGTTGAACATGATAAAATCCCTGTGAGGGGAAAGAGGGCTCTTCAGCAATGTCATAGGCAATATGCACTCCTCAGAGTGAGGGATGGGGAAGGGACCTGCAGAGGCAAAGCCCGAGGCTAAGGCCGAGGCAGTGTGTGTCTAATCAGGCCCCAGGTGTGTTTTTGGCAAGCTCGGCACTAATGCCTGCTCCCTGAGCCCACACTTTAGGTATTGACGATTAGTAATGGACTGATCCTTTACTCCTCCCTTATCCTTGGTAGCAGCCCTTTGACAAAGTAGGAGATTACAGATGTGTGGGAGAGAAATTAGCCCAACCTCACAGTGTCCTCCAATATTTATTTATTCTTTTCCAGCTCTGGTCAATGACTAAGCTGGAAGGGAGGCAGATGGCTTCCTGAACATAAAAATACATTTCATCCCCTGAAGTTGCATAGTCTGTTTGAGGGGTTGAACCTTGTGTTTAAAAGATTCCCTCTGGGCTCGGCGCCCGTAGTACAGTGGTTACAGCCAGCCACATACACTGAGGGTGGCAGGTTCAAACCCAGCCGAGGCCAGCTAAACAACGACAACTGCAACAAAAATAGCTGGGCGTTGTGGCAAGTGCCTGTAGTCCCAGTTACCTGGGAGGCTGAGGCAAGAGAATCACTTGAGCTTAAGAGTTTGAGGTTGCTGTGAGCTGCAACGCTGCGGTACTCCACCGATGGCGACATAGTGAGACTGTGTCTCAAAAAAAAAAAAAAAAAAAGATTCCCTCTGAAGACAAACATGCGGGTTGTATGTTGCGGGGAGTCAGGCAACCAGAAATCTCTGAAATGACTCAAGGTTCTCTGGAGAATGGACTCCCGGGTGGGGGTTTCCGGCCATTTCCACAGTGGATGTCTGGAGGAAGAAAAGTGTTGTGGGAAAGAACAGGAACAAAGGACTCAGGCAGTTTGGAGGCTGAATCTTGGTCCAGGCACTGAGTGACCTTTGAGGCTCAGTGTCTTCACCTATACAATGAATTGTTGTGAAGACTCAATGAACTAATGTGCATTAGTGATGGATTGAGTAATGAATGACCCTAAGACTTAGTCACTTAAAACAACAACATGGATTATCTCAGTTTCTGTGGCTCAAGAACCCCAGTGGAGGTTGGCTGGGTCCTCTAACTCAGGGTGTCACAAGATGACATCACGATGTCATATGGGTTGCCATCATCTCCAGAATCAGTGGGAAAGGAGCTGCTTCCCAGCTCAGTTGGGTGGTGGTTGGTAGGCCTCACTTTCCCTCAAGCTGTTGGACTGAGGCCTCAGGTCTTCATGGCTGGTGGGCTGGGGGTTGTCCTCAGTTCCTTGCCTTGTGGGCCCCTCCGGAGGGCAGCTCGCAACACAGAAGCTTGCTCCATCAGAGCGTCAGGGAAAGGAGCCAGGGAGAAAAAGAACGCTAAGGGAGTCAGTTTTTTATAAACTGATCTCAGCAGTGACAGTCTTCTGCCATATTTTATTATGAAACAAGACACTAGATCCAGCTCACAAAAGGGGAGGTAGTGCAAAGGTGAGACAGTGTCGGAGCTCAATTAATTTTAACAGACTACCCCTCTAGTTGTCATAGAATTGACACTGCAATGGCAGCTCTGCTTGGATGAAGTCTAACCCACAGCCCTGGGGAATCCTCTACAGGCTGCCCAGAGCTGCACAGACCTTTCAGTCTCCCCTTCCTTCAAGGTGGTCTCTGAGTAGCAGTGTGAGCCCCAAATAGGGGCCAGAGCCCTGCCTATTGGTGGTGGGTCCAACTTAGGCAGCTCCCACCGGGCCCGACCAATTCCTTTCTCCATTAGAATGTACTGAGCTTTAGAATATGTTTGGGAAGTGACAAGGAGCTGAGGTTCCTGTTCACATGGGATAAACAGAAGACAAGCAAAATGAGGACAATACAGGCGTCTCTCATGTAAGGTCAGATATGCTGTGCAAAAACGCAGCCTTGGGAGCCCAACCAGGAAAATCGTGATGCCCACAAGCCCACCACAACCTCCAGTCAATTTCATAACATGCAACCCACTCTCCGTTAACACCTACATAACATATAATTATGAATGCTTAAATCATCACTCGCCTGGTCTCCAATCAGTTAACAAGTTTGACAGTCACTCTGCGTGCAGTGACACCTGTGGTCTGTGTGTGATGTCGTAACTTTACCTTCAAGGTGAATCCTGGCCAATAAATACAACAAAATAGCCATCGATAAAAGGTTTTTAGATAAAAATGCAGCTAAAATTTATAGCAAATTTCTATTTCCTGACATGAGCTATTATTATTCACCAAGCAAAGAACGTTGAGCCAGGGAGGGTAGAAATGCAGGGACACACAGCCTTCGCTGTCCCTCTGCTGCCTTCTAAGACATCTGCACACATCCGTGACATTCTGGTTTGTAACTTGGGATTCTCCTGCATATCATTTTAAAGATGTCACATTGAGCTAGCAGGATATAAGTATACATTTTCCCATAGTAGTGACGGCTGGAGGAAGTATTGCTTTGGGAGATGTGTGCATTCTTTGAAGTTTGGGTACTGAAAACCAGAGGGACCCTACTGTTAGAATATTAACTGAGAGGGATGTCCTCAGTTATCCGCCTAACTTAATATTCTAGTGGTGGGATAGAGGTATTGAGATACGCCATGGAGAAAACTAAGCAAGCTACAACTTGGAGTGAAGTGGTCAGCTGAGAGGGTGGTGTGGGAATAAAGTCCTAAGGGAGAAGCAGCGGGTGCTGTGTGGATTCTCGGGGTGCACCCCAGGCAGACAGAAAAGCAAATGCAAAGCTCCCAAAGGAAGGGCGTGCTCTAGAATAGTCTAGGAAAAAATACAGGAGACTGCTGTGAGCATAGCTGGGAAGCTAGTCGGAGATGCAGTCAGAGACATGGGGCAGGGTTCACAATTTTTACCCTGAGTGAGAATGGAACCTTTGTGACATTATCAGCCTAAGGGCAATCAGAGATCTTCCAGGGCAAGACAGGGGTGCTGTCTCTATCTGCAGCAATTAGGTTGTGTCCGCCACATTTTCCCTGCTGAACCTGTGTGTGCAGCAGGCAGGAGGGCATGAACTGAGCACAAGAAGAGGTAAAGAATCCATGTAGCGTGCACTTTGCCCTGACCTGGGAAAACTAGAGAACGTCAAGGGCAAGGGCAGGGTGGGGATGGAAATGGGGACAGGGCAGAATTTGTCCTCCTTAGTCTTCCTTAGTTGGGGAGGCGCACAAGCAGGGCTTGCTGTCTGAGAGGAGTTAGGCACTCAAGGTACTGGGATTTTAGTACCTCTTTTTCACTTTCCCAAATATGGTCCACCTGGACTGCCCCCTCACCCTCTGTGTTATCAGAGCACCCCAGGCAGGCTTGCATTTATGGTGAGGAAGGGGGTGGGAGCAGTTCATAGGCACCCGCTGTGCTCAGGGCTTTATATACACACACGTGCACACACGTGCACACATGTGCACATGCTCACTCGGTCAGCTCAGCAACCTGATGTCATCATTTTTTTTTTTTGTTTGCTTATTTGTTTTTTATTAATATTAAATCATAGCTGTGTACATTAATGTGATCTTGGGGCACCATACATTGGAGGTCATCATTCTTATCTCCACTTTATAGGTGAAGAACCTGAGGCTCACCTATAAGCCTCAGTTACAAGTGACTTATCCAGGGTCGCAAAACTAGTAAGTTGACTAAGTGGGAACTTGTGATGTCAGCGCAACCCTCTTCACACTGCTCTGCATAGACTGCTCTGTGCCCAGTGTTGACCTTGAATGTCGTGGCTTATTGATGGGATTAGACACATTCAAGACCAAGTGTAAGCCCTCAGGTGTTTTGCACCTGACAACAGGTCCCTGTGGAATCCCTTGGGCAGAGAAAGAGCTTATGTTACAGGGAAGGGCTTGAGGTGCTTGGTATGGGTGGTAGGTGGGCTGGAATGTTTCCAGCCTTCTTGAGGGAAACAGGGCCAGGCCACTGATGGTCTTTCTCCTCAACCCTCACATTTTGTATCCATTGGATTTAGCTTGGCAATCTTTTAAATTAATGATGTAGAGATTCTGTAAATGAATCCTGCCCCCAACACTCAGACACTTCAGTGAAAGATCCATTGCCTGGGAGTTAGTGCTAAAGAAAAGCCATTTTACAAGAAATTTGGTTCCATTAGCCATGTAAAAGAAAATGGGAGGGATGGGAACATTAGACATTCCTCCGTTCCCCCTTTTCATAATGACAGGGTGATTCTAAGTAAACATGCAGTAGAAAAATCACAGCTGGTTTTTCTTTTTTCTTTTTTCTTTTTTCACCAAACTATATTTACTGTTGACAGTAGTAAAGGACAACAGATAATGTACAAATTGGTAAATAAACACAACAGTGCTAACACACACCCCACCCAAGCCCATACAGCAAAACAGAAGAAATGAGAGCACTTTCAGAAAGATTTCAAGCAAGACAGAGATGACGGGTCACTGTTCAGGTGACTATAAAGAAGGCAGAGTGTCCACCAGGCATCCGTGAATCCTTACGGAAGAACAACAGGCAGCTACAAACGTTTCTAATTGGTGTCGATCCCCAAATGTTCCACAGAACTGGAGTCACCACAATAATGCGTACGTTCAATACATACTTGGAAAGCAGCACAGCACAAACGCATGGGAAGAGAGCAGAGCATGAAGTCATCTTCCATGGGTTTGTCTGAAACCGTACTTTGAAGCAGCTCTTTTGCACAACAATGTAACTGAAAATCCAGCAATACTTAATCTGACTTGTTTATATATAGACCATAATTACTCAGCAAAAGCAAAGACTTGAAAGAAACCGGACATCACAATACCATCACCACAGGAGATGTGTGGATTGTTTTCTTCTATATTCAGAACAGAGAAAAAGCCAATTTTTTCTGTGCCAATCCTTGTCCATGTACCAACTGTCAGGCACTTATGGGGACTGGGGTGGGAGCCTGGGACAGCAAGGGGACATGCTCAAGGAGCTGGGAGCACGTGGGACCAAATTACCAAAGGATGCTTATATTTTACTTTTTAAGAAGGAGTCCAGCATCTTCCCTTCAACTTTACCACCTGGTGACAAAGTAAATCTGCAGTATTTAGCATTTTAATAACGTGTGCCTACTACAAACAGCAAATGAGAGTCTAGTCTTCCATCCTCACCTTTCTCAGGCCCCACACCTGACCCACCCCACGGGTATAAACACCAGCACAGTGTGACCAGAACAGGCAGTGAGGGGCGGCCTGCACCGGGGCAAGATCCTGCCATGGACTAAAAGCAAACCTTCAGGCCACAGTCCAGGGTAAAAAATGCTATAAGAGGGGGAAAAAGAAAATGAAAACATTAACAAATCCCAAAAAACTTGCAACTCATTTCTCTTGAACAAAGATAACAATTCTGATTGACCCAATTTAAGTTGTAGATCCACCCCTGCGGATACAGTTTTGAGTTGCACTGGAAGTATGTCAGAGAGGAAAATCATTTTGGTGAATGCCCTTGAGCTTCTTCAGACCCCGCTGTGGCTGGCACGATCGCATGTTCACTATCAACAGCAGGATGCGGATCGGCAACCAGCACGAGGTCGGTCCCCCTAGAGGCCACCCAGCAGACCCCTGTCCCACGAGCCTCCTGTCTGCTGCTGGAACACATCAGTGGCGTCTTCATCCTCCACCTGCAGCTGTGCTGGAGTATCTGTTTCATCAATCGGTTGCCCATCAAACCTAAATCTAATCTGTCTCATTGACAAGCCCTGCCTCTCGCAGTAGGCCTTCATCAGCTTGCTCAAAGGGGTGGTCTCTTTATCTTGAACTGCACCACGGAGCCGCCCTGCCCCGCCACCTTCAGGTTGATGTGGTTCCTTCTCGGTCTTCACTGCCACCTTGAGCTTCTCCTCAGACACGGCTGCACGAGCAGCGCCGGAGCCGTCCACTCACGCTCTCGGCCCGCTGCTCTCCCGCCGCACTTGCTCCTGGTTTTTCTTTTAATGCTGAAGCATAGGAAAATCTTTAATTTTTATCAGTCCTGGGGACCGAGGGTATGAAACTTTGCTAAATGGGATGCACCCACCAAGCACATTTTATTAGCTCTACTCTCTGACGGTGCTTTCAATTTTTAAAACAGTTGCTTTAAAAAGCCTCTGGGGGCATGCACAGCAATCCCAGGTAATCCCATAATAATAAAAACCAGCCACTAAAGTGCTGCTGTAACAATAATGACAAAAACATGTGCTTGAAGATGGATTGTACAGAGGGTTTCCTACCAAGGAGTATTAAGGAGTCACCTCAACTCCCCTTCCTTCCTTAGCAAACAGAACAAGGCTCATCCTTCTTGTTGGACTTTGCTGAGCTTGACTGGAGGCAGACATAGTTGAAGTAACATCTCAGCATCCTTTGGCATCCTGTGAGTCTAAAAATATCCCACATGACCTAATTTATCCCAAAGGGAATTGCCTTTTCCCTTCAGGGTTGATTGAGAATTCAACAGAGTTAATTCAACAAACATTCAATGCACAATCACCACGTACAACCCCTGGGGAAGTTTTGGGGAGAGGAGAGATGAAGAATGAGACATTGACCCTACACTTAAATAAGTGACACTGAATGGGAGACTGAGAGATGTTCTTGGAAACCTAAGGCCAAATGACAGAGGAACATAGTTGAAGCTGCTGCTAAGGGTACAGGGACTTTGGAGGAAGAAATGATGGCTCCGGGCTGGATAAAGGCTTCCAGTCGAGGTGCCAACTGGGATGACTCTTTAATGACCAAAGGGATTTTGGTGGCTGGAGAAAGGTGGAGGGGCTCCAGGTTGAGGAAACAGCAGGAGCAGACATGGGGTGCAGGTGTGTGGGTTTGTGTAGGTGCCTCTGTGGCACCAGAAGAGTCAGGATGTGTGGAAGATGGTGCCAGAAGAGGACGGGAGGACAGCCTGGATGTAGACACCCCAGGAGCCACACTCACGAGTATGGACTTTATTCTGCAGATGATGATGAAGATTTGGATGAAGGGAGAGTTAAACTTTAGAAGAGCAAAATCAGTGATGTTATGAAATTAAAAACAAAATTTTTAGGGCATCTTACATTTTGTCCACAAGGTCACAGAAATCTCTCCCTGTCCGGGTCAGGAAGGGAGTTCCACTTGAGAAACTGGGATGTTCAGGCAGCCACAGAACTGGAGTCAGTTCTGTGATTCTGGTGGGACACCAAGCTCCTCGCCAGAGCCCCAGAGTGTCCCCAAGAGCTAAGGTTGCCACATTTAACAAAATCCACAACAAAAAGAACAAAAATCAGAAAGGCCAGTTACATTTGAATTCAGTTAAACAACAAATAATGTTTTAGTATGAATATGCACCATTTGGCATATATATATACTAAAAAAATATCTGAAATCCAATTGTAATGGGTTTTCTGTGTCTGGCTACCCCACAGGAAGCCCCATGGGGCCTAGATAAGAAGTAATCAGAAAGCATTGCTCAAGGCCAGCTCCTGAGGGCACAAGGAGGTGAAATGGGGGCGCTGAGATGCCGCTGTGGGGCTGGGCCCTGGGCATAGGTCAGCTGAAGCTGCCTGTGGCAGAGCAGAAAGACTAAATGACTACATTTAGTCTGAGGTGATGTGAAGGAGTCTGCATGGTGCTGGTCAGGTGTGAATCTGCCCCCATCATTTCAATGAGCAATGGGCTTCGTTTCATTGATTTTCACACAGATCGAGTCCTATTTGCAAGACCACTGGGGCTTATTTCATTTCTTGTGATTTTTTTACCCTGCCTTATACTCGATGCCTTGGTCATTACACACAGATGACATTCTACCATTGGTAGTTGAATATATTGTGTCTGAATTCACTCTGGGCACAAGTCTTGGGGTGGCTGGCATTGAGAAGAGGAAATTCCTTCTCACCATCTCGGGCAGCTGTGTTGGTGCAGGTCCAAGAGTACAAAGGCTTGGGCAGATGTGGAAGCAAAATCAGAATGATCTTCTTAGTCCACCTCCCACCAGTTCACCTCTTTAGTGACTCATTCAACAGACACGACACGTCTAGTACCAGTTGGGGCATCCGGACCTCGGAGAACGCAGGAGAGAAGGGGGCACGCTTTTTGCCCTCAAAGAAGTTCCATTTTGGCAAGTAATTCATGTAGAGAGCAGCAGGACTGAGGGAAGAGGTAGCTGTTTGCCATCTGGAACGAGGTGGGGGAGCACTGGTCAGCACTGGGCAGGTGGTAGAAAGGGGCTATCCCTAGGAGCAGCAGGGCGAGGCTGCTGAGAGGAAGGTGGAGCTGTGTCTCCAGGGACTTTGGTGTTGATATTAACAATCAAGTACAATTCCACTCACAGGGAGCTCCTTTGCCTCACAAGCCTTCCTTTTCTCTGTATAATGAGATTAGGGTAATGCGTGTAGACTTGGGCAATTGAGTTTGATGGACAATGGTATTTGTGGAGAATGCTTTGTAAAAAACCTATTATTAATAATTGACAATCAATATAGCTTGAAGAGTGTAGTAACGCCAGGTTCTATAAGACACATCTCTACCATACACCGAAGAAACACCTCTAAAACCCAGCAAGCACAGAGCCTGGCACTCAATAAATGTTGACTGGCTTGAAAGTAAAAAAGCAATCAATTGACATCAGCTGCCACGGACTACAGAGACAGCTTTCTAAGGAAACTGAGTTTTGCTTGCCTGGAGCCACATGATAATTCTGGCCTTAGACATAGTGCTAGATCAAACAAGCTATGGTCTGACTTCATAATGAGTCTCTAATTCAAACAAAATTAAGTTCCTAAATGGATTGATTCTAACACAATTTGTTTCACTTTGGTACATTTTAAACTCAATTTGATAAATACAACTCAATACGTGGCAAGGAAATTGTTTACAAATCTTGTTGCCTGTATAAGACTTCAATCCCTAGATACTTCAAGAAAAACAAAAAACACTGAGCACGGGATATTCATAAACATTGGAAACAGTTTATCATTACACTGAGCAAAAGAGAACTCATAAGAGCATTAAGTAAATTCATTAACAATTTGTTTGTATTTTCTTCATTTGCTTAAACTGCATGGAAATTATATAGGCTCTAAAGAGAAGTGTTGGAAACTAGCTGAAATCCATTTAAATTTTTTAAAGCAAAACATAATTGAAAGTGTTCAGGAGATAATAAACTCCATTTGGAGGAAAATCAAGCTTTAAACAGAAATACTTTCTTATTTCAACCCTTGTAACTGAAAACCCTTCTAAAATGCTTATTTATTCCACTTTCTTGCCCCAGTGAGTAAAGAACTTCGAGTCTATGTGAATTTTTCTTTGATAACCAAAGATTTTTTCTTGTCTTGGGTAACCTGGACCCATAAAACATGACCATGAAATTGCAGAGTTATGGAGTATCAGACCGAGAAAGAGCCAAGGAGATAATCTCTATACCCGCTTTTGTATCAAAGGGAAAACAGAATTTTAGAAAGGCAAAGGGACTTGTATTAAATCAGATCCAGCTGGAGCCAGAACCCAGGTTTCCCTCTCCCCATCCTGGGCTTCTTTCACTGTTCACACATAGCAGGTGTCCTCAGACTTTTCAAACAGGGGTCCAATTCACTGTCCCTCAGACCGTTGGAGGGCTGGACTATAGTTTAAAAAAAAACTATGAACAAATTCCTATGCACACTGCACATATCTTATTTTGAAGTAAAAAAACAAAAAGGGAACAAATATAATACAATCACACCGCCTCATGTGGCCCGCGGGCTGCAGTTTGAGGACCCCTGAGTCACCTATGATGGGGCTGGATGGATACTACATATTTAGCCCAGAACACACCCTGGAGGTGAATTGTTACATAAATACTGTGTAACAGTATTGTTATCTGCGTGTGTGTGTGTGTGTGTGTGTGTGTGTGTGTCTTTGTCTTTTTTTCTAGCACATAACTTTTTAAAATACGATGATTTGAAGAGTCTGTTTTGTCTCCCTGTCATTGGTACTCTTACTATATTTATATTTTACTATAAAATTTTCATGTGAAATATGTAAATAATGTTGCTTCTCAGTTTTCAAAGGTTGAGATGATGGGGGTTAAACAAATTAAACAATACCTGAGTGCCACAAACAGCTGCTTGTTTATAAGACCAAGATATGCAAGGTCAAAATATGTGGATTCCAAAGCAATTAAAGAGGATTTTTTTTTAAAGACAAACAAATATTTTTTAACCCTAAGAAGACGCAACATAAGGCTGTCATCTTCCCCAATTAAGCTTCATTATTCCTGTAACTGAATACTTCTTTATATACCAGGCACTGTTCTAAAGGCTTTGCAAACCATAGCTCTTAGCTCTTAAAAATTTCTACTCCCTATAGCTTGCCCAGGTTAAGCCAGTAAAAGGTCACCTGGGAGACCTTCCAGCCACTGTACGTGGGGTCCCAACAACGGGGACCACCCTCAGCATGAACAAAATGTTTTCAAGACCCTCGTTGAGGTAAGGAAAGCCCACTGGTGTCTATGTGGGCAGTGGTCTCTCTTGGCAGTGAGAGAAGAAAATTACACTGAATTTTAATCCTTCATATATACATGTGTGTGTGTGTATATATATAATTTTTTTTTTTTTTGAGACAGAGTCTCAAGCTATCATCTGGGTAGAGTGCCATGGTGTCATAGCTCACAGCAACCTCTAACTCCTGTGTTTAAGCGATTCTCTTGCCTCAGCCTCCCAAGTAGCTGGGACCACAGGCACTCACCACAACACCCGGTTATTTTTTGCTGTTGTTGTAGCAGTTGTCATTGTTGTTTTAGCTGGTCCTAGGCCAGGTTCAAACCCGCCAGTCTGGGTGTATGGAGCTGGCACCCTATCCACTGAGCTACAGGTGCCACCACAACCCTTTATATATTTTTTACTTTAAAAAAAAAAAAAAACAACCTTAATTTGGTTTGACACTTGTAGCACAGTAGTTATGATGCCAGCCACATATACCGAAGTTGGCAAATTTGAACCTAGCCTTGGCCAGCTAAAACAACAATGACAACTGCAACAAAAAATAGCAGGGCGTTGCAGCAGGCACCTGTTTTCCCAGCTACTTGGGAGGCTCAGACAAGAGAATTGCTTAAGCCCAAGAGTTTGAGGTTGCTGTGAGCTGTGACACCATGGAACTCTACTGAGGGTGACATAGGGAGACTCTGTCTCAATAATAATAATAATAATTTATTTTAATTATGGTTAAATATATAACATTAATTTTTCTATCTTAACCATTTTTATGTATATAATTTAGAAGTAGTAAGTACCTTCACACAGTTATGCAACCTCCAGAACTCTACTTTTTTTTTTTTTTTTTTTTTTTTTTTTTTGCAGTTTTTGGCCAGGGCTGGGTTTGAACCCACCACCTCCTGTATATGGGGCCCGCACCCTACTCCTTTGAGCCACAGGCGCCACCCAACCTCCAGAACTCTTTTTAATCTTCCCAAATTGAAACTCTGTTCCCATTAAATAGTAACTTCCCCTTTTTCTCATGCCCCAGCCTCTGGACACCACTCCTCTGCTGTCTGTCTCTATGCATTAGCTTCATTCTAGGCACCTCATGTGCTATGATTTGAATGTCTCCTACAAAACTCATGTCGAAATGTAATATCCATTGTACCAATGGTGAGAGGTAGGATCTTTAGGAGGTGATAAGGCCAGAAGGGTGCTACTCTCATGGATGGATTAATGCTGTCATTCGGAATTGGGCTCCTGATAAAGAGTAACTCAGCTCAGCCTCACGAGAACGCTTTCTTGCCACATGATGCCTTCACCTTTTACTGTGATCTAACAGAGGCAAAGGCCTGAAGAAGAGAAAAAATGTTTTACAAGCTGTCTCTTTAAAGCCTCCTCAGGAGTTTTGGGAATTAAAACCTGCATTCCTACCTGAAGCCAGTAATCAGAGCGATAGGGGAGTGGTTTTTTTTTTTTGTTTGTTTGTTTGTTTTTTGTACCACAGGAAATGGCTCAATGGAATTGGTTGGGCAGAGATCATGAGATTGTCTTCACCAGAGATGTGGTAGTTAAACAGCTATAGCTTGAAGCTGGAAACTCCATTTCAAAGCTCTGTATTTCTTTTTATAGATAGGCTGTTGGGACTTTAAGACAAGAGTTTGACATTCTCCTATTTGTAAGCAAATTAATAAACTTTTCTTTCCTTTTCTGTTGTAGCCTGTCCTTGTTCTTCTGATGTAACTTTGGGGACAAGTGCACCAAATGTTTGGCAACAGTGGGATAAGACAGTCAGAAGGGCCTCCCTAGATGCTGGGCAGATGTTGGTGCCATGTTCTTGGACTTCCCAGCCTCCACAACTGTGAGCCAAATAAATTTCTTCTTCTTTTTTTTAAGGTTATCCAGGCTGTGGTAGTCTGTTATAATAGCACAAAATGGATCAAGACATCATACACATATAAGTAGAATCATACAGTATTTTTCCTCTGTAACTGGCTTATTTAACTTAGCATAATGTCTTCAGGATTCATCCATGTGATGTGTCAGAATTTCCTTTCTTTTTAAGGCTGAATAATGTTCCATTGCATGTGTATACCACATTTTGTTGATCTATTTATCTATCAAGGACCTTCAGGATGCTTCCACCTCTTGGCTTTTATGAATTCGACCTTATAGTTTTAATTGTGACAACTGGGGCATTATCAGTGGGATTGGAGAGAGTAGAGGAATATGTACTGGAGAGCCCCTCCATATAGGGTGACAGGAGAGAGCTAGATCTAAATTCAGAAGCCATTGTTGTCCTGGGCCTTTTCACAGAGCTATTTAGCTTCAACACTAAACACTATAGTCAAAAGCCCATACTCCAGGGATGCTATGTATACCCTCAAATAAGGATAAACACATGAATATGTAGGGGTGAGGGGAAACTTGCCATTTCCCCCAAAATTTTGCTGAAAGATCAACTCACAATTAAGGCAGATTAAAAAGAGAAAAGTTTATATACCATGTGCATAGGAGAATCAAAGAGTGATTACCCAGTATCCCAGTGAGATTCAGATATTATTATACAGGCCTTTTAGAGGGGAGAAGGGAAAATGAGGAGTATAGGTAATTCTGTTTAGGGACAATAAATGGTTGCTAGGGAGGATGAATAGATACTTGGGAGAATGACTGGATGGGGGTGGGGAGGAAAGGATTGACTTGCAAATTTACCTAAGAGACAGGTATTACATTTTAAATGATTTGGGCCAGGACTGGTTGAATTCTGCAGATATATTGAGATGACAAGGAGAGAAAGGAAAGTGCATTGTTCTGTTTGATCTTTTGCTCGGCAAGTCTGGTTTACGCCCATAAAGGGAAAGCCCCTTCCAATGCCTTTTTAGCTGAAAGAGCCTTAAATTCAGAATATTTTTTATACCAAGGAGTCATATTTAGGGGTGAAATTTCCTGAGCTCTTCAAACAGCAGAAAGACTAACTTTCTGAACTCTCAGAGCTTCACTGTAATTTTAATCATAATATGATTTTAGAGAAGTCTTTGCATACAAAGAGGCTCTGAACACAAAGTGTGCGGTGTTGATGCTAACTCTAACCCCTATGCCTAGGTTCTCTAATCATCACCAGCCACTGCACACCTAAGAAGAGAAGGCATTTGTCCAATCCATTCCCTAGATAGTGTTTTACAACCTTTTTTTTTTTTTTTTAATCTCTCGGCACACTGGAACCTATAGTTAAAATTCCACAGCACATTTAAATTATGTTCATAAAAAAAAAAGTAAAAAAGAATATGCTTACTGTGCTTTAAACTTCTTTTAAAAATAATTTAGTTAATGATCTTTTAAACTTTTTGCGGCACCCCTAAGATCCTTCATTGTCACAGTAGAGTGTGACAGCACACCAGTTGAAAATTGCTGCCCTGGAAGGTGGTAGTTCCCAGCTACCACATCCAGGTTGGGTGGCTCAGTCTTTTTTTTCATCTATTCATCCAGTAATTATTCATCGACTGTCCATCAGGTTCGAGGCACAGCACTTCTTGTCTCTTGAGAATTGTTTTCTGCACAGCATTTGTCATATTAGATGCTGGCACCTCTAAAAGGTGGTGAAACTGCGTGAACTTCAGTCTTCCCTTGGGTGCTAGGCTTCAAGATGGAAACCCATGGCAAAGATCCTAGCGAGATCCTCAAGAATCCAGTCTAAAGTACTCTTGCATGTCTTTTAAGGAGTCACTTTCAGAATTGAGCACCCTCCCACAGACAGGCACAGCCAGCTTTTCCTCTGCTGTTGGTGTGGATTTTTTATGCCTCAACCATATGTTAACAGTTTGCTTACTTAAACTTTGTCTAGTACAAAACATTGTACTAAGCAAAAATATATAAGATGTCATTGTTCAATGAATGGTGTCCATGTATTTTCCATTTCTAGTAAAAATCATGCCAAATAAAAGATCTGTTTTCAAAAATTGAGAGGAAGCTAATGAGTGGTGGTTTATTGGCTATGGAGCCAGATTGCCTGAGTCTGAATAACATCTCTGGAGCTTCCTAGCTGCGTAGCCATGGGCAAGTCACTTAACTCTTCTGAGTCTCAGAGAGTCTTAATCTTAGTCTGATTATGTAGATGACAATAATACCCAGATCACAGTAGTTGAGGGTTAAAAGACTTATAACATGCAGACCATTTAGAAAATTGCCTGGCAAATCAACTAAATCATCAGTATAGATCAAGAGCTACACAGACTGTAACAAAGAAAGATCTTTAATATGATGAGTGTTATGCAGGGAGATAATGAAATCATCTTCCTTGAATATATCTATAATAGGATTGGTTCCCAACTGTCCAGCTCAATATAGATGAGATTCTTCTCAGGGAGATAATATCATAAGACACACAGAGGCCTCAGGGAGGAGATTCCCTGAAGGGTGAGTGGCCACATAGCACCACAATTGTGGACCCATGTTCCCCAGAGACACTGGGGAAGCCAATGAAAGCCTGTGACCAGCAAAGGGCTTTTAAGACATTAAGACAAAACGCACCATCCTGACAGAATCTAAATCAACATTCATTACCACTGTTATTCATGGGGGTGTCTTGAGAGAGGATACCCAGGAAGGGTGAGGTCTAGAAGAACAGACGTCTTCTCAAGGAGACCACAAGGATACACCTGCAGGGGTATCTCCACGGTGAATCGGCTGTTAGGAATTTGTAGACTTAACTCCCTGGGACCTGGAAATTTCCACTTCTGTGAAATCCTATAGTTCTGTGGGGACTGGAACAGCTTTTCCCACTTGATTCAAACTGACCAAACTTCTTGTGGGCTGGAACTTTTTGACTGGAGATAAAAAGGGAAAGATCAAGACAGTGGGGGAGCGTGGCCATTTCAAATTCTTCTATGCCATTTGCTCCTCCAGCTAAAATGAAAGCCTTTTTCCTCTTAAATATGGTGTTTGGGCCCTCTTTCTCTTCAATGGGCTTCATCTTCCTGCAACAGTCTTACCTCATAATCCACCACCTTCCTCCTGTGCAAACTCAGGGATCTGGAGAAGAGGACAGAGCTGCATGCAGTGGGGGCGGGAGACAGTCTAGCTTTTTTCTTTCTTTTTGAGACAGAGTCTCACTATGTTGTCCTCGGTAGAGTACCGTGGTGTCACAACTCACAGCAACCTCTAACTCTTGAGCTTACGCGATTCTTTTGCCTCAGCCTCCCAAGTAGCTGGGACTACAGGTGCCCACCACAATGCCTGGCTATTTTTTTGTTGTTGTTGTGTAGCTGGCCTGGACCGGGTTCTAACCCACCAGCCTCGTTGCATTTGGCCAGTGCCATAACCACTGTGCTACAGGTGCTGAGCCTGACAGCCTAGCTTTATGGAAACCTGTAGGGGCCTTGACACTGAGGTCCTGGAGGAGCTAGTAGCCCGCAGACCCAATCTATTCTGGAAGTCCCCTTCCCCTAATGGACAGTAACAGCCTGGCATCCACTTCCTGGGATGGTCACCAAGTTGTGCCCTTTCTCTCCACCTGTCCTGAAATCCTTTGATGGCAGAAAATGTTTAAAAATTGTCTTGACACATGCAAGGCAGGAATGCAAAAAGAGTTACCCAAAGGGAATCCTTGCTTGAGAATGTTACTGCTGAAAGACAGAGAGTGTGGAGGACACTCATGCAAAGTTACCTTCCAGGAACGTGGTTCATTCTTTCTTAAAATTTGCCCTCTCTTTGAGTAGACCTCCTTTCCTTCTTTGCTGGCAAGCTTCTGGGCTGGTCTCCTTATTCTTTCTTTCTCCTTCTGGTTATAAAGGGAAAACGGTCCCCTCTCCCACTGCCTTTCACCCTCCTCCCTACTGAAGTCCTTCTCATCACCTCTGGAAATAGGGGTGGAAGAAGTTGGTGGCTGAGTTTTTGTTTTATTGTGCTCTAAGACATCTACTATTACCATTGTTCATGCAAGTTACTCATTTTTCATTCCAGCGTTTCTTTAACAAACATCTTTTGATCACCTACTTATACAACAAGGAATCAGGCAGAGCCCTGCCCTTCAGACGTTCATATTTTGTGGCTTTTATCTGTCAGGGTGGTGGCAGGGAGGGGGCATTCAAAGGATTCATCTGAGGAGAGTTTAATGAGTGAATTACTTGCTGAGAGATATTCAGGCCCCCAGGGTAGTAACAGGAGAAGCCATCACTACTCCAGCCCTAAGCAGAAAGGGGGAAAGGATGTTGTCATCTGAACCAGTGACCACTCAGCCTGGAAGAAGACTCTGTCAGAGGCGTCCACCCACTGGGCAGGAGATATTGCTAGAAAGGATTTCAGCCTTTGCCAGAATCTTGGGTGGTAGAGAGGGAATGGGAGATGGAGGCACGTGTCTTTTTTATTTTGAGACAGAGTCTTACTTTGTCATCCTAGATAGAGTGCTGTGACATCATAGCTCACAGCAACCTCAAAGTCTTGGGCTTAAGCGATTCTCTTGCCTCAGCCTCCCTAGTAACTGGGACTACAGGTGCCCACCACATGCCCAGCTATTTTTTTCTCTTTTTTGTTTAGCAGGCCTGGACCGGGTTAGAATCCACCAGCCCCTCCAGGAGCATGTGGCTGGCACCCTAACCACTGGGAGCTATGGGCACCCAGCTCATCACTTTTAAAAAGAACTGAATTTTTAAAAGTTCTGTTCAATTGTATATTAGTTTCTTACGGCTGTTGTGATAACAAATGACTACACACTTAGTGTTTGGTAGGTAAGAAGTCCAGGGGTCCCGGTAGGGCTGCTGTCCTCCTTGGTGGCTCCAAGTACAGCTCATGTCTGAGCCTTGTTCAGCCTCTGAGGGCTACACAGGCACTGACTCAGGCTCCTCTCGCACCTTGATGGCTGTGGCACTACCTCCCTGTGCCTTCCTTGTACCTCTTGGCTCCCTCTGATCACCACCTTTTCATTAAGGACATCCTCAAGATCTCGTGGGGTCTGTGCAAGCAATTGTCCCAACTCAGAGGCCTTAAATAATTCCATCTGCAGAATCCCTTTGGCTATCTAAGGTAACATGTCCACAAGTTCTGGGGGTGGGCTGAGGGCATCCTAGACTGGGAAGCAGCACTCTGCTGACCACAGAGCGAGAAAGCTGGGCACGTGTGACAACCACCCCTGTCTCATTCCTGAGCACTTTGGTGTGTGAGTCACAATGCACACCCTCCTGTGTATCCTGCTATAGAGACACAGTGAGCTTAACTGCACGGCCTGGTTTACAAAGCACACTCAGTGGATCCCCATTGCTCAAGGCAGGAAGTGAGTACAGAGAAATGCAGAGCTCGGAAATGGCAGCAGCTCTGCACTGAGTCCAACTCTGCAGAGCACTGAGTCCTCCTCCATCCCTCCACAACTGCCCCAAGTTTTAGACCGCAGTGGTTCAGGCTTCTCCTTGGAACACAAAGCTGAGTGCTGAGTGGGGGAGTACAGGTGGGGCTGTGCAGGCTCTGCCTCTGTGCCTGGTAGACCTCCTTCATGGAGGAGTGGCTGAAAGCTGCCTCGTCCCCGCTCAGGGCAGAGGCATGGGGGTGCTGTCCAGCGATGGGGAATGGGGGAGGGGGGCCTCACCCGTTTCAAAAATTACCCATTTGTACAAGTTACAGATGTGTAGGTTACTATGTGACAATTACACCCAGTGCAGCTGTGAAAATAGAAAACAGAAAGTGGGAACCAGCAGGGGATGGAAACTGACAACAGTGGCTGGCTGGCCCTCTGTGGGTGAAGACAATTTTACTTTGGGATCAATGATCAGCAAAAATAAAGACTGAATCCTGGCAGAGGGGCGGGACTGCCACAAAGCAGAAAACTCCAGTCTAGGGAGGCTCGGTGAACAGTCAGCTCCAACAGTTCTAGTGCAATGTTACTCATAGAATTTGTTTTTCATAGACTCTTATATGCTGGCTTTATTCCTCAGCGTCTTCCCATCTATAGATTCAGCTTTTTGGAGGCCAGATATTTTCCCAGCACCCCAAGCTCTGTGAATCTTTACAGAGGGGCTCACTACTCCAGGGCTGTTTGTGCCTTCTAAGAGTCTACTTTAAGAGCATTTGCATAGTGGCTGTGGTTTACAAGTAGCTCTGCATGCCTTAGACCATTTGATTTGCTGTGAGAAGCAGGCATCACATGTCTAGACCTGCTCTGCAGACTCTGGAGACTCTCTCAGGAGCTCAGAGCTTTCCTGGATGGCTGACACCCATCTGTGGCTCCAGGCAGCACTCTGCAGCACTGAATCAGCATGTGCTGATTCTCCCAGGAAGAATCCGGCACGGTGATACCACAAGAAGTGGAGAGTAAGATGCACCACAAGTGTATTCTCACCAATCTTACGATGGTATATGTGAAACTTAGTAAATGTGGAATGTAAATGTCTTAACACAGTAACTGTGAATTTGCCAGGAAGGCTATGTTAACCAGTGTGATATAAACATGTCAACCGGTCTGTGAAACTAGTGTATGATGCCCCATGATCATATCAGTGTACATAGCTATGATTTAATAATAAATAAATAAATAAATAAAAGAGATTAAAGATGTAAAAAAAAATAAATAAAATAAAAAAATAAAAAAGTAAAAACAAATAGGTCAGCTGAGGACAAAAGATATGAACTGAGGTTTGGGATGCCAACTGAATGAGGGTATAATTTGAGTTTAAGTAGGTAAACTGCCTGTGAAGGCAGATCCAAAAGCAACACCTTTCTGAGGAATATAACAGAATCTGGGGTTTCCCTAGCATAGTAACCTAAAATCAAAAGACCAAAAAAACCAGATGCTTCAGTTAATAAGCATATACTTTAAAACAGTTATGAGAAACACAACAAATACATAAAGAAAAGCATGCTCATAATAAATTAAATGTTAGCAATTTTCAGTAGAGAAATAGAAACTATAAAAAAAATTCAAATATAAATTCTAGAACTAAAAGGTACTATATGGTCAGTAACAAACAAGTAGTATAGTTTCATAGCCTCTGGTTATTTATTACTCCACTGTTAAGAGTTTTAGTGGTATTTTGATTATATTTGGCTTGATATTCAAAAATTGCTCAAATCTTTCCCTAGAATATTCAGAGCTTCTGAACTGGCTCATTATGCTGCACAAGTGATAATGTGTTCGGAGCAGGGTCCGCTAAGACCTGTGGAACTGGTGGCAACCAACTGAAGAAATATAGAGTTAGAAATGATGGCAAAGAGACATGAAACATAGAGCAGAATTAAAAGTGGGAGCTCAGGGGTCCCTTGTCTGTTTGTGGGATTCTGGCAGTGGCACTGAGTGTTTGCTCTACTCTGCTTTTATTGAAGCAGAGGGTAAGATGAGGGAGGGAACAAAGATGCCAACAGTTTATGTGTGAGCATATCAGCTCCTATTATTAGTATTAACCTTAAGGGTAGCCTTGAGAAATCTGAAATCAGAGCCTTGTATTGGGAGAGCCTCCTGCTTGAGCTCTCACACACAGATTTCTAGGAAAGTGTTAACCTCTGCTAGTTCCCTGTGGAGTAAAACACTACTGGCATAAATCTCCTCTGAGGAATTGGTGGGAGGGATGAATTTTACTCCCATCACCACCACAGAGGATCTTCCTCTGCAATAAGGGATATAAGCTCTTTTGCCCATATCTCAGGGCTCGAGCTACTCCCTTGATTTCTGTCCCAAGCAAATGCAAATCTCCACAATGGGTAGCTGCTTTGCCTGTTTACTAGGCAGGAGACAACCCAGTATCTTTCAAGGTCTTGTCCTAGCCTCTTCTATGACTATTTTTCCTCATAGTGCTCGCAGACCCAGCAGGGGTGTTTGTAAGCTGTATCCTCAACAGCCTAGAATGTCAGAAAAGGCAGGAAGCTTGCTAGCCATGGTAGCTTAAATGTAAACTAGCTTATTTTTCTTTGTTCTGACTCACTCGGCTTACTTCTTAATTTTTCTCTTTTTCTGGGGGTGTTTTCCTTTGTCAAGAATGGGGTCTTTGGTCCCCATTCTCCCTGCAATGATGAAAAACAGAATATTAGTTCCTGGACATTCATCTTAATCACATTTCTTATTAATGTATAAGAGCACATAATTTAGGCTCAAAGAGAATTAGAATCCTTCTTTTCCTCCTTAAGTCTTCATTTTAACAATGGCTCTCCTTAAAGTCTGAAGAGATGATAATTTTATGTGGTTCTAGTAATAAGGACAAGAAAAATAGCATCATCCCAAGAAATTACTCTAAGTCAGTTGTACCATCTTAGTTAACAAGAGTAAAATAGAAGGGAATAAAAGAGAGAGCAGTATTAAAGTTGAGGTAATCAGATCAGTTCTGAATCTGAACAGTTAGTGCAATAACCTCTTCTCAAATGGGAAGAAGGAAATGATTATGGAGGCAAAAGGGTTTTATTTCTCTCCCACTACCAATTCTTATAACTACTTTCAAACTGAATTCTACTCCCACCTATTACTGTGACTACCCTCTCTAAAGACATCAGTGTCCACTCAATCTCTGAAAACATGACAGTGTGTAAGTCATCTACTGGATTGCCTGGCACACTGGTGTTCTGAGTCTCCTTCTTTATAGATGTTGTTTCAATGTATTCCATAGAATTCCTGTTTCCCCTGCCTTCAAATTTAGGCTGTAGCCATAGATTTGTATTTAATCCTCTGTATGTATCCATCTATAGTTACTACCCAGGAAAACTTAGACATTGCTTTCTCTTGCACAATTCCAAGGTTCCTTGTGTACTTCTAGAAGAAAGTTCCGAAAATACAAATCTTCAAGCTCCTTTTATTTCTTGAACCACAGGTTTTAACATGTACTGATTTCCTTAATACATTATATTGATTCATTAATATAAAAAGACATTTCAATCTAGAAAAATAGGGTCCCATCTTAAATCCCACAGCCATTTTACATTGCCATTTTATGTTTTTCTGTAATTTTTCTTGATTATCAGTTATCAACTCTGCAGGCATATTTCATTATTGCATCCATTTTGCTTTTTTCCTCTCTAGTTCAACTGCCACCACCATAACTCTGAACTTCGTAAGTTGATATGTGAATATCTGGTGGATCACCCTCAGATTTTGTGCACTCTACTTACAGTTACTAGGTTACCATTGTAGTGTCCTTTTTTTCCTCTTCCAAAATTTTTATCCTTGTTATTTCTTCATAATCAGAATGACCTTTTCAAATACAGATCTGGTCACATAATTTTTCCATGTAAAATAAAATCCTTCAATTTTCTAGTACATAAAGTTCAGACTCCTAACCATGAGATCCATTGCTACTTTTTCAGAGAGTGCCTCAGTGCAGAACTTATGTCCCAGCTCTGTAGAGAAGTTTTTTCATTAACTAAATGTGTCATATTCTTCTATGCTTTTGTGGATCTATCACCTTTGCTGGAAATATAGCATGTCTTTTACACTTTGTATTTTGGTACGCCTCCAAAATAATGGATCCATTAAGATCCAATGCAAGGTAAACTTCTCTGAGAAGTCTTCCACTATACTCCCTAACCCACAGCCCAGGTAGGCACATGAGAAAATGCTCCTGTTATGCAAAAGTATTGTTTGCCAGAATTCACCTTCCTTTCCACAGAAATCTCTCCTTTCTTGGCTCTCCTGCTTTTCTTTTGATTTCTCTGTCTTTTCTTTTTCTTTTCTTACTCTGCTTCTTCTTCTTCTTCTTCTTCTTCTTCTTCTTCTTCTTCTTCTTCTTCTTTTTTTTTTTTTTTTTTTTGAAATATAGTCTTAATCTGTCACTCAAGCTAGAGTGCAATGGCATAAGAATAGCTCACTACAACCTCAAACTCCCAGTCTCTTGACCTCCTTTAATTTCCATCTGTGAGCAAATCTTTCACCCTATTTTCTTTAGAGCATCCTATTTATTTTCATAAAACTTACTTTATTTCAATTATGTGTTATCTTTATGCATTTGTGGTCTATTCCTCCACCACTAGATTGTAAATAACATGCTATCATAGACAATGATTTTTCTTTTTACCCCTAGCACAAGACATGTATTAGGTACTTGGTTATTAGTAGTTGAGAAAATAAGTAAATGCAATAAATGTTTTAAACTAAATACATATTCTACTAGATTATAAATTTTTTGAGGAAAATATAGTCTTATACTTTTTCTTTATATACCTAGCTTCTATTATCATGCTGATATCAAGTGTGTGCTAAATGTATTGTTGAAAAAATAAAAATTATGCATTGAGTAGATATGTGAAGGAAGAAGGAAAGGGTAATTTGATTGGAAAAGAAGAGAAGATTAGGTGAAGAATCTGCAACTACTTAAATTCAATTTTATGATAGTCTTGATATCTAAGATGAGTGAGAGTAAGAGAGATTCAGGCATTTTGATGAAGGTGCATTCACATATTTACCCATCACAAGTATGGTAAATCTCTGTTTTTAAAGTAAAATGTTCCACATTTTTGCTCATAAAAAGACAGAACTAATTATACACAAAATTACACGGCAATGTACATCTCATTCCTACAATTATCTAATGTAGATGTAACTTGTACATTAGAGGGAAGCTGATGTGGGGGTGGTGGTGATGTACTTAAGTATTATTTGGTAGCACTACTTCATTTCTGGGGATGTAGCCAAATGGTCCCTGTGATTTTTCTTTTGTAGATAAGCTTTTAAAAAATTATTGAAATATGTTAAAACCATCACACAGTTCAATAAAATTTACATGTAAAATAGAAAATTTAGAACCAATGGTGCTGGGTGAACTGGCTGGCAACCTGTCGAAGACTGAAACTGGACCCACACCTTTCACCATTAACTAAGATTAGACTCTCCCTGGATAAAAGATTTAAACTTAAGACATGGAACTACAAAAATACTATAAGAGAGTACAGAGAAAACCCTTGAATAAATTGGTCTGGGCAAGTATTTTATGAGGAGGACCCCCGGCAATTGAAGCAGCATCAAAAATACACTAATGGGATCTGATCAAACTAAAAAGCTTCTGCACAGCCAAGAACACAGTAAGTAAAGCAAACAGATAGCCCTCAGAATGGGAGAAGATATTTGCAGGTATGTCTCCAACAAAGGTTTAATAACCAGAATCCACAGAGAACTCAAACATATTAGCAAGAACAGAACAGGTGATCCCATCTCAGGCTGGGCAAGAAACTTCTCTGAAGAAGACAGGTGCATGGCCTACACACATATGAAAAATGTTTATCATTAATCATCAGAGAAATGCAAATCAAAACTACTTTGAGATATCATCTAACTTATATCACAAAATCCCAAGACCAGAGATGTTGGTGTGGATGTGGAGAAAAGGGAACACTTCTACATGGCTGGTGGGAATGCAAATTGGTGCATTCCTTTTGGAAAGATGTTTGGAGAACACTTAGAGATCTAAAAATAGACCTACCATTCAATCCTATAATTCCTCTACTAGGTATATACCCAGAAGACCAAAAATCACATTATAACAAAGATATTTGTACCAGAATGTTTATTACAGCCCAATTCACAATTGCCAAGTCATGGAAAAAGCCCAAGTGCCCATCGATCCACGAATGGATTAATAAATTGTGGTATATGTACACCATGGAATATTATGCAGCCTTAAAGAAAGATGGAGACTTTACCTCTTTCGTGTTTACATGTATGGAGCTGGAAAATATTCTTCTTAGTAAAGTATCTCAAGAATGGAAGAAAGAGTATCCAATGTACTCAGCCCAACTATGAAACTAATGTATGGCTTTCATAAGAAAGCTATAACCCAGTTATAACCTAAGAATATGGGGAAGGGGGAGAGGGAGGGAAGGGAGGGAGAAGGATGGGCAGAGGGAGGGTGATTGGTGGGATTACACCTGCTATGCATCTTACAAGGGTACATGTGAAACTTAGTAAATGTAGAATATAATTGTCTTAGCACAATAACTAAGAAAATGCCAGGAAGGCTATGTTAACCAGTGTGATGAAAATGTGTCAAACTGTTTATAAAACCAGTGTGGTG
>CAUYPK010027737.1:0-12907 GCA_963574355.1 Loris lydekkerianus
TCCTTTCTGTTTCCCTCCTGAAGAATAATTTGACTCAATATAGACTGCTAGGTTGATGAGTTTTCTCTTCCACCACTTTAAATGTTTCACTCCACTCTCTTCTTGCTTGTGCCATTTCTTTTTTGTTTTGTTTTTGAGATAAGAGTCTCATTTGGTTGCCCTGGGTAGTGTCATGGTGGCCTCAGCCTACCTCACATCAACCTTAAACTCCTGGGCTCTAGTCATCCTTCTAGTTCAACCTCCCAAGTAGCTGGGACTACAGGTGCCCACCACAATGCCTGGCTAATTTTTTTCTATTTTTAGTAGAGACAGGATCTCACTCTTCTTCAGGCTGGTGGTGAACTCCTGAGTTCAAGCGATCTTCCCATGTTGAACTCCCAGAATGCGAGGATTACAGGCATGAACCACCTCACCTGGCCAGAGCCACTGTACCCAGCCAGCTGGCACCATTTCTAATGAGAAGTTTGCTGTAATTCTTCTTCTTGTTCCTCTGTAGGCAAACTACAGAGGAACAAAAAATGTCCCCCTGCATTTCTTCCAAGAATTCTCTTCATCTTCAGTTATCTGCAGATGGAATATGATACGCCTAGGTGTAGTTTTTTGGTATTTATTCTGCTTTATGTTCTCTTAAATTCCTGGATTTGAAGTTTGGTATCTGTCATTCATTTTAGAAAATTCTGAGCTATTACTTCAAATATTTCTTCTGCTCCTTTCTTCTCTTTCCTGTTTTCCAATTACGTATATTTACATTTTTTGAAATTGTCCCATAATTCTTGGATCTTTCCGTTGTTTGAGGTTTTTTTAAATTTCTTTTTTCTCTTTTTACATTAGTTTAAGAAGTTCCTATTGATCTATGTTCAAGTACACTGATTTCTTAGCTGTGTCCACTTTACTGATGAACTCGTTAAAGGCATTTTTATTTCTCTTATAGAGTTTTTGATTTCTAATATAACTTTCAAATTTTTTCCTTAAAGTTTACCTCTCTCTGCTTATATTAACTATCTGTTCTTGCTTGTTGTCAACTACTCCCATTAGAACCTTTAACGTATTAATCATAGTTATTTTAAATTCCCTGTCTCATAATTTCAGCATCTATGCCATAGCCAAGTCTGGTTCTTTTCTGTAACTTTTCTTGTCTTTTATCATGCCTCATGACTTTTTCTGGAAAGTCATCCATGATGTACTGGATAATCTTGAGGTAATCTTGCTAGCCTTCAGTCTAGGGCCCAGGTTATATGCCACGCCCACCTCACTATACCCATCCCAGCCCTTTTTCCATGTGTTAGTGACACCTTGTTCTGACTCCAGCTGGGACAAAGGGACCACTGCAGATACTCTTCCCTGGCCAGCTCTTTCTTTGCTGAGCTGTCTGTGCATGGGGCCCCCGAGGCTACATTCCCTAGGTTCCTGACTCAGCACGCTCCCTGGTAGGTTCAGCCAGTGAAAGGCACAGGAGGAAGCTGGAGGTAGGAGAAAGGGAGAACCAGGTATTTCCCCTTCTCTGTTTGCGAAAACTATTTTAATTGTAAAGGCCATCTGTTCTCAGGTGTCCTTGGTGTAGGACTGGTGTTTTTTTGTTAGTTTGATTTTGATTTTTGAGACAGTCTCACTATATTGCGCTGGGTAGAGTGCTGTGGTGTCACAGCTCACAGCAACCTCAAACTCTTGGGCTCAAGCAATTCTCTTGCCTCAGCCTCCCTAGTAGCTGGGACTACATGGGGACTGGTGTTTTATAAAGTAAAATAGTGAACATTGACTAAAATTCACATCTTTATGTTTATTTTCTAGAAATGGCACTCCTATTTTTTTGTAGTTGTCTTACATACTTTTATCAAGTTTATTTAAAATTTTTTATTCTTTAACTCACATCTATTTCCTTCCTTATATAGTTTTAGTTTATTATATATGTAGTTATATAATTGTATGGTAGTTATTTTTAAGGTGGGGCAATTTAGATTGCTTCTAGGAAACAAATTTACAATTTAAACAGAACATGGTTCGTTATTATCAAAACTATCATGAGAATCTATTGGTCTCAGAAAACTCTGTTCATGGTGTTAGTAAATTGCATCTCTTTCTCAGTTATTTAAACTAGGTTCAAAATACTGTTTGGCATTTTCAAGTAGATAAAAATCAAACTTGAATGTTGATTGATACATTCCTTTAAATACAAAATGAGAAATAATAGAGTGAGATCTTCATGGTCGTCTTTGAATTTTAATTTATAAACCAGCACACTTTATGTAATAATTGTATTTATAAGGCTCAGTTGCCTTATGTATGTTATGCATATAATAAATACTTTGTATTGCCTCTCATCATAACAACCCTATACAGTATTTATTATTGATTAAAAGCAATACATGCGAAGTATTCAGCACAGTACCTGGCTGAGTACTTTGTAGAAAAGGCAAGTATAGAATTTCCACTATTCATTTACTATTTGTTACTTACTTGTCATGTAAAATGTTCTTTCCTTAGATGTGTGGTGGTTGAAATTGGTCAAAGCACTATATGTAATATCAGAAGTTAGGCAGAAAAAATTCAATGATGAAAGACACAGGGCTTGAAACTTTGCGTGTGTCTTTCAAAAACCTTAGTTACAGAGGAAGAGGTAGTGGAAGTGCCTGTTTGCTAAGTATTTGGTTGAGATGCTTTGTTGCAATAGTCAGTGACCATTACCCTAAAACCTGCTCATTGAAACCAGTTTACCAATACTTTCAGAGAAGGTGGAATTTACCTTTTAAAAAAGTATTTACCTTAGTTAAGTATTACATTTAATATGTGATTGCCCCGCTTGGTCTTATCTCTTAAGCTAGTACCTTTACTTAGTGTGATCAGTTCACCAAGCATTTCCACATATGAAGTTTCCATTCAGCTTCAAATAACTCCTTAGGTTAGTACCATTTTTCTGGTTTTGTAAGTAGGGAAACAGAGGTTAAGTGATATACTCAGGTCATACCGATTGTGAACCCAAGGAAGAGATAAGGCTCAAACTCCTCCTACCATCTCTGGAGAAGGAACTGCCTACGCACTTTCTCAGCACAGATCCTTTTTCCAGAACTTCACTTGCCATCTACTTGCCCAGTGAATACTTACTTGGTGGAGGTAAAAGCTTATTATGCACAGTACTAAATGATCAATTCTGAATTCTGGTAACATTTCCTGTTAATTGGGAAGAATTTGACTAAGGATTGTGATTCCTAATAAATACATAATTATTAATGTAAAGATTGTGGTTGTAACAATGCTAAAATTGTAATGTCATTTGTTAATTTCCTTTTTTACTGCCCTTCTCATTCTTTGCCTGATTTTATTAAAGAGAAGTTAATACTGGCTTTTGCTTCAGAAGTAGGTATTTTCCTGCCGGGCATTCCCTGTCCCGTTGGTATTTTTAGGAGTAACTAGTTCAGCTTTCCCCCCCCCCCCGGTAGATGAGAGATTTTGCACTGAAACCTGATTTCAGCTTTTCAGATAAGACCTTCAATAAGAATTTGATTTGAGGCAAAATGTAATTGGATAACTTCTGTATGTAAAGCATGCAGGCTGTCACTATTTTTAGCTATGGCAGATGACAGTTGTTGATTACCAAATGTAGGCAACTCTTCTTACTCTGCATTGGGCCAGAAGTTTTATTTTAAAGAAAAACTTACAGTGTACTGAGTTATTTTGCATTACAATTTTAGTTTGATAAAGATGCTGTTCCTCTGTGCACTGTATAAAACACAGTCAAAATTAAAATTTTTCACATTTTTAATTTTGAAAACAAAAGTCAGCAAGGACTGCTAAATCACTTTTTCCTTAAACTATACGAGCTTATTAAAATACCAGTGTTATTTCAGTAATTCCTAAGCTTTCCCCATAGTAAGAGGAAAGGTGATGTTCATCTCAGATCTTCTACAGGATGTTTTACGAACATTTATATAAGGGCAGAGTTGAGGCCACAGTAGGGTTATCTTGCATGATTAGCACTACAAAATGATTCTTCAATACAGGAGGCTTGAGAAACCATGAAAAGGTAGTCTTTCCTTGTATAAGCCCTTTGTCTTAATTTTAGTTTCTCAGAGAAAAAGAACCACTAAACTCGTCACTCATAAACAGAACCAATAAAGTGATTACAGAGAAAACCAAATTAGCATTTTAGTGACCTGGTAGATCTTATTTAAAAGTGTCCTTTATTTTAAATTGAAATTTAATTAAAATGTTACTGTTTTTAGGAATAATCTGGCCAGTATTCAGCCAGTGCTGCAAACATTAATGATGCAGGCAATGAGAATGTAAAGATGAACGGCATTCATTGGTCGTTCAAGGTCTAGTAAGAGCAGACAAGCTTGTTTGGCAATTTTGCTGTTTTATAAGTTATCTGAAACTTTTCATTATTTAATAAATGTAGACATCTGAAAATAGTGTAAATAAAAGAAATGTTAACTCCAAAGCATAGAAATATTTTTGGATAAATTAATTGGAATTAGTACCTAACTTAAACTGTAATCAGTCAAACAATAATATTTATTGAAAGTTTAGTTGTTTTGAGGGCTGTAGTAGGTAGTAAGATGAATGCTCCCTTTTGGAGTTTACAGCCTAGCAGAGAAACATATTTAAATGATTGTTTTTTAGTTAAATATACAATTCATTGATTTTTTTTTAATATATATTCACAAAATTTACAAAATACATTGCAACCATCACCATTGTCCTATTTCCAGAGCATTTTCATCACCCCCTAAACCCGCACACCCAGTAGCTCTCACTCCCCATCCTTTCTCTTTCTCCTAGCCCCTGGCAACCGCTAATCTACTTCTGTCTTTGTAGAATTGCATATTCTAGACATTTTGTATAAGCGTGATTGTGTGTACACACACAATCTGTGGCCTTTTATGAGTGGTTTCTTTCACTTAGTGTATGTTTTCAAGGTTCTTTCATGTTGTAATATACATTAGTACAGCAGTCCTCCAGGATCCCCAGTCGATGCCTGAAACCAGTTAGTACTACATCGTATATATACACGTATTATGTTTGTTCCTGCATGCCTGTGATAAAGTTTAATTTGTAAATTAGGCACAGTAAGAGATTAGCTGCATAAATAATAAAACAGAACAGTTAATACTGTAATAAAGGTACATGAACGCGACTTCTTTGAAAATAATCTCATTGTTCTACACTGAACTGTTTTAGAATGGTGGTTGATCATGGGAAGTGGGACTGGAAAGGGAAACTGCAAGTGGTGGTGGGAGGATATTGTGCCCATTTCTTTTTAGGCCCAATAATAATCCATTATATGGATATGCCAAATTTTGTTTATTCATCAGTTGATAGATATTTGGGTTGTCCTCTTTTTAGCTATCATGAATACTGTTGCTGTGAACATTTATGTACAAGTTTTTGTGTGGACATAGGTTTTCTTATTTCTTGGGCAAATATTTCGAAATCCCTAGGAATGGAATTTCTGGGTCATGAGGTAACTTTATGCTGGAAGAACTGACAAACTATTTTTCACCGTGGCTGAATTTTACATTCCTACCAGCAATGTGTAAGGATTCCAATCTTTGTTGCCCCTTGTCAACACTTGTGATTATCTATCTTTTTTATTATAGCTGTCCTAGTAGGTGTGAAGTGGTATCTGACCATGGTTTTGGTTTACATTTCTGTAATGACTGAATGATGTTGAACATCTCTTTTCATGTGCTTATTGACCATTTGTATATCTTTGGAGAAATATCCGTTCAAATCCTTTGCCTATTTCTTTCTTTCTTTCTTTTTTTTTTTTTTTTTTTTGAGACAGAGTATCATGCTGTTGCCCTGGGTAGAGTGCCGTGGCACATAGCTCACAGCAACCTCCAAGTCTTGGGCTCAAGCAATCCTCTTGCCTCAATTTTTCTATTTTTAGTAGAGATGGGGGTCTTGCTTTTTGCTCAGGTTGGTCTTGAACTCATGAGCTCAAGCTGTCAACTCACCTCGGCTTCCCAGAGTGCTAGGATTACAAGCGTGAGCCACTGGACCCAGTGTCTTTGCCTATTTTTAATTATATTATTTGTCTTTATTGTTGAGTTGTGAAAGGTTTTTTAAAAAATATATTCTGAATAAAAATTCCATACCAGATTTGATTTGCAGATTTCTTCCCATTCTTGGGTTGTCATTTCACTTTCTCAATGGTGTTTTTAAAGCACTGAAGTTTTTTAATTTTAATGTGGCCCACTTGATCTGCTTTCTGTTTTTGTTGTTTGTGCTTTTGGTATCATAGCTAAGAAACGATTGCCTAATGCAAAGCCATAACAGTTGACACCTATTTTTCCAGAGTTCTTTGATCTATTTTGATTTAATTTTTATATGTGCCATGAGGTAGAGGGATCCAACTTTATTTTTTCGTAGTTACATATCCAGTTGTTGATGTTCACATGTTCAGCATCCTGTGCTGAATTGTGTTGGCACCCTTGTCAAAATCAGTTGGCAGCAAATGTAAGGGTTTTTTCTGGATTGTCGTTTTATTCTACTGGTCTACCTGTCTGTCCTTGTACAACTACTACACTGTCTTAATTAGTGCAGCTTTGTAGGAAGTTTTGAAAAAGGGAAGTGAGTCCTCTTAACTTTTTCTTTTTCAAGGTTGTTATAGCTGTTTTGGATCTCTTGCATTTCTGTGTGAATTTTAGCAATTAGCTTAACAACTTTTTGCTAAAAGACAGCTAGGATTTTGATAGGGCTTGCATTGCAGGTCTATTGGAGCAATATTATCATCTTAACAATGCCTTCCGATCCATGAACATGGAATATCTTGCCATCTGTTTAAGTTGTCTTTAATTTCTTTCAACAGTGTGATACAGTTTACAGTTTGTAAGTCTTGTGCTTCTTTTTACTTCATTCCTAAATATTTTGTTCTTTTTTATACTATTATAAGTGGAATTATTTTTTTAATTCATTTTCATATTGTTAATTGCTGGTGTATAGTAATATATTTCTTTTTTATTTATTGACCTTGTAACCTGCAATCTTGCTGGACTTGTTTATTTGTTTTTACAGATTTCTTATGGATTCCTTAGGATTTTCTATATATATCAGATTTTTGAATAGCATTGCTTCATTGATTGTTGTTTCAGTATAATGTTGATGAGAAAAAAAAAAATCAGTTGCCTACTGAGGTCACTGTCTTGTGGAGACTGCATGTTCCCCCCATGCAGAGTCTTCCCTGGGTGTTCTAGTTTCTTTTCTAATCCTAAAGATGTTAGCTTCGTTGGAGTGTCTCATTTGTTCCAGTGTGAGTGTGGGCATATGTGTGAGGGTATCCTGTGATATTGTAACAGCCTGTCCAGAGTTCTTGCTTTGTGCTCTGAGTTGCCAGGATAGGCTTAGGCCACCCGTGACCCTGAATGGTAAATAAGCGGTTTGGAAAATGAATGAATGAATGAGTGAATGAATGAATGAATACAAATTATTATAGAATAAAAATTTATAAAGTGTATGATAATATACAAATGCATGCCAATAATGATGTATTATAAAAGTGCTGAACGAACTGCCATATTTGTTACTACTTACTTTTGAACTTCTTGGTGGTAGTAAATGTTCACTCTTTGATTTAACCTACCACCAACATGACTGTCCTCACTCAGTGTGTGACCAAAAATTGGGTAATTATCTTATTTTTATTACACTTTCTTAAATGTATGTATAGCATTTATTTCCATCTTTAAGACTAGAAGCATTTAGGGTCTTTATTTAGAAGTTTGATGTTTTTGTGACCAGAAATATGCCATAGGAAGTTTTAACTCTTATTTGTATCAATTATGGCAAATTTGGTTTCATTATATGTTGTTTTGTTTAAAGTTGCAGGATCCTGGAACCTGCCCACAATGTTAAGTGAGGACTTACTGTATAAGATCATGTTATTTGCAAATAATACTAGTTTAATTTCTTCCTTTCCAATGTGAATGCCCTTTGTTTCTTTTTTCTGGTCTTTTTGTACTGTGTGACACCTCCAGGACAGGGTGGGATCACAAGTGGCAGGAGTGAATGTACTTGTCTTATTGCGGGTCTTAAGGGGGAAGATTTCAATTTGTGGGTCTTTGGAGATGTCCTTTATCAGGTTTAGGATGTTCCCTTCTAAATGGTGTTAGATTCTTTTATGTCGGGATGACCGTGTGGCTTTTGTTCTTTTTCTATTAATACAGTATATTTTGATTGATTTTCATATGTTGAACCAATCTCATTTTCCTGGGACAAATCCCACAGGGCCATGTATAATCCTTTTTATATGTTGTTGGATCCAGTTTGCTGGTATTTTTTAGAGAATTACTGCATAGGGGATATTGATCTGTAGTTTTCTTGTGATGTGTTTGCTAGATTTTGATAATTTGGTTTGAATAAACATCCAGATAACTAATGGATATAAATTTTTTTTTTTAAGAGACAGAGTTTCACTTTGTTGCCCTCAGTAAAATGCGGTGGCATCCCAGCTCACAGCAACCTCCAGCTCTTAGGCTTAGGCGATTCTCTTGCCTCAGCCTCCCAAGTAGCTGGGACCACAGGCGCCTGCCACAATGCCCGGCTATTTTTATGTTGCAGTTTGGCTGGGGCTGGATTCAAACCCACCACCCTCGGTATATGGGGCCAGCACCCTACTCACTGAGCCGCAGGCGCTGCGCAGCTAATGGATATAAATTTCTTGATGAATATTAGAAGCAACTGTCTTTGGATGCCAGGGGTTTTATAAAGTTATATGATTCCTTCTCTCATTAGCTGTCAATGATCTTAGATAAACTTAATCTTTCAAAAAATTTTTTTATTAAAACCAATTTAAGGAATCTCTAAGAGATTAGAAATACTGTTGGTAAAGGTCAAGTAAGATAACAACCCTGTTTGCTAGAAACTAATATTTTTTCATTCTTGCAGCTTCACCAACAATCTTTTAAATTCCTTTACAAAAAAAGTTTGAGATCTTTCTATGGTTTTGCGGTGACTTTGGTAGCAGTATAGACTGCCTTTCAGACTTTTCCCTTCCAAGATACATTCATTCTGTCTTATTTGTTTTGAGACAGTGTCTCACTATGTTGCCATTGGTAGAGTGCCTTGGTGTCACAGCTCACAGCAATCTCAAACTCTTGGGCTCAAGTGATCCTCTTGCCCTCAGCCTCCTGAGTAGCTGGGACTACAGGCTCCCACCACAACAGCTGGCTAGTTTTTCTATTTTTAGTAGCAAAAGACTGTCTCATTCTTGCTCAGTCTTGAACCCCTGAGCTCAAGAAATCCACCCGCCTTGGCCTCCTAAGTGCTAGGATTACAAGCGTGAGCCACTGTGCCCAGGCATTTTATCTCATTTGTAACTATCAGTGCCCCGTTGCCTTGTCTTCCTTGGCTGTTCTTCCCTTTAACCCCAATTCTTCAGTGCTCTTAGGGTCCCATGGCTCCACCAGAGCGTTCTTAGCGCTTGTTTCAACATGTCTGTTGAGGCGTCTGCTTTGAGTTACTCTCTTGTAGTTTTTAAAAATATTTGCATGCAATATGTGTAGGCTTCGATATATAATTTTCAGAACTCTTCCATTTATTAAAAAGACTTTTAATCCTAGGAACCATCGTAGAGGAGGAAAGGAATGGTAGGTTAGGGTTTACTGTACTTTTGTGTAGTTTATTTTAGGCTGTGAATATTGAGTACCACTGAACCTTCTACATGGCTATTCATTGCATTATCATCAACTTTGAGAAAATTGACTTGAAGAGTTATGAGCTCTGTTATATAGTGCTGCATCCAAATATTTATTATTAATAATTTAGTAGACAGTGTACTCTTTTTCCAATAGGAAAGCCTACTGGGGAAAAATGCCCTCATGTCATAAGCTTCTTTAGTGGTATTGAATAGAAATAGAACGGGTGAATTTTTTTTCTGATTATAATTGAATGTGGTAAAGCTCTTTTTTCCTTTTGAGGTCTAATTGCAGATGAAGTATTCACATTGAAATTTGTTTGTCCCTTATTAATTAACCTGTCTTGTTAATTTCACTCAAACTTCTTGGTCTTTAGACTCATTGCCTGTGGAACAGTTATCTGCCTATTCATTATGTATGCAAACGTGTAACTTTTTAAATCAACAGGCTTATTTTTTATGCTTGTCAAATCAGTCTCTTTAGTGGAAACTAGGGATCATCTATTGTTACCATTTTGATCCTTTAGTTTACTAGATAAAAGCATAACTAATCTTACTTGTGATTCAGAGTTTGGAATTTTTTGTTTTTCAGATAAATATGAGGATACATACAATTAGGTTATATCATTTGCATTTGTAAGGTAAATTCTGAGTTGTAGTTTCCTTCACACCCAGGAAGTATGCCATATCTACCCACAGATTGTTCCCGCTGGAACCCATGGACCCCTTCCATCCACCTAATGTGTGACATTTTGAATAACCTTATTTACAGCTGAGCCTTCAATATAACATCATACAATGGAGAATAATGAGTTTTAGTAGGGGAAGCCTGGGCTCAAATCCATGTTCTCCCCCTTAATAATTATGTGATCTGGGTCCAATGATGTTATGAGCCGGTCCTCACTTGTCTAAAAGCCTGCCTTTCATTTGGTTTTAATAGTTGAAAGAGATAGTGTTGTATAAACTTAAAAAAAGTGTGTGGCATAATTTAAGTGCTCAATAAATGTTGATTCAGGAAGTAAAAAGAAGTATGGATATTGGAGAATATAAATCAGCAACCTGGAAAACCTTTCTAAAACATCTGTCAAGGCCAGATGCAGTGGTTCACGTCTGTAATCCTAGCACTCTGGGAGGCCAATGCCGGTGAATTGCTTGAGCTCAGGAATTCAAGACTAGCCTGAGCAAGACCAAGACCCTGTCTCTAAAAATAGCCAGGTGTTTTGGTGGACACTCGTAGTCCCAGCTACCCAGGAGGCTGAGGCAAGAGAATGGCTTGAGCCTAGGAGTTTGAGGTTGCTATGAGCTATGACGACATGGCACTCTGCCTATGGCAACAGAGTGAAACTGTCTTTAAAAAAAAAAAAATCTGTCAAGTTTAAAAGGTGTGAGCTTTTCAGACTTAAAGCTTCTTTCATACAGTTGCCATAATGATAGAGTTTAGAATTGCTTGAAAAATGGTAGGGATTGAATTTATTGTTTTTCTAAATTTGAAGGTTCAATTCAAAAGAATTATATGAATAAAAATGTTTAAGCTTCTTTTTCCCCCAGAAAATCTGAATCTAAAAAGGGAGGAAATATTTTACATGTATTTGGCATAGAATTAATACCATTAGTGAAACCTCATCATTTTGGATCCAGTGAGAGGGAATATGAATGCAGGACTGATGTGTATCTTCATACTGAGTACGGATCGTGGTAGTTTCTGAATGGAAAAGAGAAATTAGATGACAAATTCTATAGCCTATGATTTATCGGTGATAAAACTAAATTCTAAAAAGGATTGAGTCTCATCCAAAGTTAAACAATTGCAGTATACTAAGATGTGGGTCTCTTGAATTCCAGTCCTGATATTTCCTTCTGCTATATTCATTTTATAGAATTCATAAACTGATTATAAATAATTCTTATCTAGTCATTAAACCTGTTTGGACAGTAATTCTAATACATTAGGTAATTTGATCAGGCATTAAGTTATGTTGTGTGGTGTACGTATACCTCTCAAGTCTAAAGTCATTGATTTCATAATCAGGTTTTACTGAGTAGTTTTTAATGATGGCAACCAGTAATGAACAGATTGCATTTATTTTAACTTGTCACCCATAGTGATTTTGATCAAAGTTAATTTTTTTTTTTTTTTTTTTTTATTGAGACAGAGTCTCACTATGTCACCCGCAGTAGAGTGCCATGACGTCACAGCTCCCTGCAACCTCACACTCTTGAGCTTAGTGATTCTCTTTCCTCAGCCTCCTGACTAGCTGGGACTACAGACAGGCACCTGCCACAATGCCTGGCTATTTTTTGGTTGTAGTTGTCATTGTTGTTTGGCAGGCCCGGGCCAGGTTCAAACCCACCAGATCCAGTGTATGTGGCTGGTGCCCTAGCCGCTGAGCTACAGGTGCCAAGCCCAAAGTTAAATGTTTTTGAACACTTTGAGAATGAGACCTTTTATAAAGGAGCATTTGTTCATATGCTCAAAACAGATTTGAGGTGTACCTTATATACTGATTCTTTTAGGCTATCAGCTTTTATTTACTGTCTATAACAATGAAACTTAGATAAATTTTAAGATCCTTTTTCATGTGGTTTATAAAGTAACTTTACAGTGTAACATAACAATACAATTTCACTTATAGTTAGCCATGATTGGGATTTTCTTCTTTATGTATTTACTATTTAAATACTTAAATATGGTGATAGTAATTGAGATATTAATAATAATAAATAACATCCCTGACATTTATTAATAATTTATTTATTTATTTTATTTTTGAGACACAGTCTATATTGCCCTCAGAGTGCTATGGTATCAAAGCTCACAGCAACCTCAAACTTTTTTTTTTTTTTTTTTTACTAAATTATACCTGTGTACATTAATGTGATCATGGGGCACCATACATCGGTTTTATAGACCGTTTGACACATTTTCATCACACTGGTTAACATAGCTTTCCTGGCATTTTCTTAGTTGTTGTGTTAAGACATTTACATTCTACATTTACTAAGTTTCACATGTACCCTTGTAAGATGCACCGTAGGTGTAATCCCACCAATCACCCTCCCTGCACCCTCCTCCCCCCTCCCTCCCCTTCCTCACCCCCTTCCCCATATGCTTAGGTTATAACTGGTATAGCTTTCATGTGAAAGCCATAAATTAGTTTCATAGTAGGGCTGAATACATTGGATACTTTTTCTTCCATTCTTGAGATACTTTACTAAGAAGAATATGTTCCAGCTCCATCCATGTAAACATGAAAGAGGTAAAGTCTCCATCTTTCT
>CAUYPK010027739.1:0-15283 GCA_963574355.1 Loris lydekkerianus
AGGGTATATGTGAAACTTCGTAAATGTGTAATGTAAATGTTTTGGCACGGTAACTGGGAAAATGCCAGGAAGGCTATGTTAGCTATTGTGATGAAAATGTGTCAAATGGTCTGTGAAGCTAGTGTATGATGCCCCATAATCATATCAATGTATGCAGCTATGATTTAATAAATTTAAAAAAATAATAAAAAAAAATAAAAATTAAAAAAAAGATATTTGTACCAGAATGTTTATTGCAGCTATATTCATAATTGCTAAGTCATGGAAAAAACCCAAGTGTCCATCGATCCACGAATGGATTAATAAATTATGGTATATGTACACCATGGAATATTATGCAGCCTTAAAGAAAGATGGACACTTTACCTCTTTCCTGTTTACATGGATGGAGCTGGAACATATTCTTCTTAGTAAAGTATTTCAAAAATGAAAGAAAAAGTACCCAATGTACTCACCCCTACTATGAAACTAATTTAGGGCTTTCACATGAAAGCTATAGACAAGTTACAACCTAAAAATAGGGGGAAGGGGGAAAGGGAAGGGTGGTAGGGGGACAGTAAGTAGAGGGAGTGGGATTGGTGGGATTACACCTGCGGTGCATCTTACAAGGGTATATGTGAAACTTATTATAGTAAATGTGGAATATAAATGTCTTAGCACAGTAACTAAGAAAATGCCAGGAGGTCTATGTTAACCAGTGTGATGAAAATGTGTCGAACGGTCTATGAAGCTAGTGTATGATGCCCCATGATTATATCAATGTACACAGCTATGATTTAATAAAAGAAAAGTCTGATCCAAGACCTCACTTTGCCTTTCTGCTTCTGTATATTTAGTGAGTAATGCTCTCAAGACTGATCCGAGACCTCACATCACCTTTCTGCTATTGTATATTTACTGAGTTATCCACTCTAGGGTGATCCGAGTCCTCACCTCACATTTCTACTACTGTATATTCATTGTGTAATCCTCTCCCAGATGATCTGAGTCCTCACAGAAGCCTTTATGCTACTGTACATTCTGGGAGTAATTTTTTTTTATTGTGATCGGATTCCACAGTGCACCTTTCTGCTACTATATATTCAGTGAGTAATCCTCTCCAGGGTGATATGAGTCTGCACCTCATCTTTCTGCTACATTCAGTGAGTAATCCTCTCCACTGTGATCCGAGTAATCACCTTGCCTTTCTGCTACTGTATATTCAGTGAGTAATGCTCTCAAGACTAAACCGAGACCTTACCTTGCCATTCTGCTACTGCATGTTCAGTGAGTAATCCACTCCGGGGTGATCTGCATCTTCACATCACCTTTTTGCTACTGTATATTAAGTGAGTAATCTGCTCCAGGGTGATCCAAGTCCACACCTTGCCTTTCTTCTACTGGAATTCAGAGCATAATAATCTCCAGGGTACCCGAATCCTCACCTCACCTTTCTGGTAGTGTACATACAGTGAGTAGTCTTCCCTAGGGTGATCTGAGTCCTCCCCTGACATTTCTGTTAATGTATATTGTGTGAGTAATTCTCTACAGGGTGATACGAGTCCTCACCTCACACTTCTGCTACTATACATCCATTGAGTAATCCACTCCAAAGTGATCCTTGTCCTTACCTTGCTTTTCGACTATGATATATTCAGTGAGTAATGCTCTCAAGACCATTCCAAGACCTCACCCCGCCTTTCTGGTACTGTATATACAATGAGTAATCCTCTACAGCGTGATCTGAGTCCTCACATTATCTTTCTGTTAGTGTGCATACAGGGAGTAATCCTCTCCAGAGTAATCTGAGTCCTCACCTCGCCTTTCTTCTAATGTATATTCAGTGAGTAATCCTCTCTAGGGTGATATGAATCCTCACCTCACATTGCTGCTACTGTATATTAAGTGAGTAATGCTCTCAAGACTGAACCAAGACCACACCACACCTTTCTACTGCTGTACATGCAGTGAGTAATACTCTGCAGGTGATCCTAGTCCTCACCTTGCCTTACTGCTACTGTACATCCTGTGAGTAATCCTCCCCTGTATGATTTGAGTCCTCACATTGCATTTTTGCGAATGTATATTCAGTGAGTAATCCTCTCCAGGGCAATATGAGTTCTCACCTCACCTTTCTGCTACTGTATATTCAGTGAGAAATGCTCTCATGACTGATCCGAGAGCTCATCTTGCCTTTCTGCTACTGTAATTTCAGTAAGTAATCCTCTCCAGGGTGATCCAAGTGCTCAGCTCACCATTCTGCTACTGTAAATTCAGTGAGTAATCCTCTCCAGAATGATAGAACTCTTCACCTTGCTTTTCTGCTTCTGTATATTCAGTAAGTAATCTTCACCAGTGTGATCCAAGTCCTCAACTCCCCTTTCCGCTATAGTGTCGTCAGTGAGTAATGCTCTCAAGACTGATCCAAGACCTCACTTCGCCTTTCTACTACCGTACATGCATTCAGTAATCCCGTTGAGGGTTATCCGAGTCCTCACCTCGCATTTCCGCTTCTCTACATCCAGTGAGTATATCTCTCAATGTGATCCAAGTCCTCACCTCACCTTTCTGCTACTGTACATCCAGTGAGTAATCCTATCCAGTGTGATCTGAGAACTCATCTCATCTTTCTGCTAGTGTACATCCAGTGAATAATCCTCTCCAGGGTGTTCCAAACCCTCATCTTGACATTATGCTAGTGTACATCCCACGAGTAATCCTATCCAGTGTGATCCATGTCCTCACCTCAACTTTGTGCCATGTAGAGCCAGAAAGCACTTCTCTTACACTATAGGTGAGCACTCCTGTTCCATAGGGGAGTCTAGTTCAAGGTAGCAGAAAAGAGAAATGCGCACTCGGGTGTTTTGTGAGAGGAGTACTGTCTATGAGTGCACCAGGAGAAAGTTTAGGTGAGTAGTCCGGTACTCTGGTAGAGGAATGCTACGTGATTGCACACTACCCTAAAGCAAGCTGAGAACTCAGGTGCTCTGAGAAAGGACTGCTGTCTGCATGCACACTAACAGAATGGAGTCGTGATGACTCGGGTGCAATGCAAAGAAGTGTCTCAACGCCAATTAGCTTGCAGAAGAGTTGAAGGCGTGGCAACTATATGAGAATAGTGCTGTGTTGTATACAAGCCACAGAAAGATGTGAGGTGAAGGTTAGCCAATGGTCATTCAACCACGTGCATGGTGTCAGAGAGAAGAGTTTACAGTGCTATCCGGGAAACACGTTTCTCAACTTCCACAACACATTGCTCCCAGAAATTTCATCTGCCAATTCCTATTTAGACAAACTTCAGCGTCTCTCCACAGTGCAATCTCTACCAGAGAATACTTGTTTTGATCGTACATGTAATTCTCTCAACACTCCAACTGAAGGAACAGAAATGCACATGTGCTCCTAAGCCAGTGTGCTCAAGTACATTGCTACTACACGCACGACCTCAGTGAGAGCAGAAGTTTGTACCCCTACTCCAGCATATAAGCGGCAGTATGCAAAACACCAGAGTCCTGATATCTCATTTCTGACTGTATTCATACATACAGCACTGCTTTCCTGGAGCACTCGCGTCTTCACCATTCGTTTTGGCCAGTGTGATTCCAGCCCGCTTTCTTCTCACAAACGGACGTGAATCCTCACGTCACTTTTTTGCATATTTCTCCTGGGATATCCAAGTCCTCACCTCTCCTTTCAGCTACTGAATATAAATTGAGTAATGCTCTCAAGGGTGATCCAAGTCCTCACCTTAGCTTTCTGCTACTGAATATTAAGTGAGTAATCCTCTCTAGTGTACCCTAGTCCTCCACTCTCTTTTCTCCTACTGAATATTCAGTGAGTAGTCCTCTCCAGGGTTATCCCAGTCCTCACCTCACCTTTCAGGTACTGAATCTTTAGTTTGTAATCCTCTTCAGGGATATCTGGGTCCTCACTTTTCATTTCAGCTGCTGTATATTCAGTGAGTTATTCTCTCCACGGTGATCCGAGTCCTCGCCTCGCATTCCTGCTATGGAATATTCAGTGAGTAATCCTCTCCAGGGTGATCCGAGTTCTCACATCACCTTTCTGTTACTGAATATTCAGTGAGTAATTCTCTCCAGGGTGATCAGAGTTCTCACCTCACCTTTCAGCTACTGACTATACAGTGAGTAATCCTCTCGAGGATGTTGGGAGTCCTCCCATCACCTTTCTGCTACTGAATATTCATTGAGTAATCCTCTCCAGGGTGATCCGAGTCTTCACCTCGCCTTTCTGCTACTAAATACTGTTTATACTCAAGCATAAGCTGAGTTTTTTGGCACAAAATTTGTGCCAAGTTCAGGTTTTGGGACACAAATTTTGTGACGAAAAAAACTCGGCTTATACACGAGTATATACGGTATTCAGTGAGTAATTCTCTCTAGTTTGATCTGAGTCCTCATGTCGCCTTTCAGCGACTGAATATATTGTGAGTAATCCTGTCCTGGGTGATGCAAGTCCTCACCTCACTTTTCTGCTACTGTATATTCAGTTAGTAATCTTCTCCAGGGTGATTCGAGTTCTCACCTCACCTTTCAGCTACTGAATATTCCGTGAGTAATGCTCTCGAGCGCAATCCGAGTCCTCACCTCACCTTTCTGCTACTGAATATTAAGTGAGTAATCCTGTCTAGTATACTCCAATCCTCCCCTCTTCTTTTTGCTACTGAATTTTCAGTGAGTAGTCCTCTCCAGGGTTATCCTAGTCCTCACCTCGCCTTTCTGCTATGGTATGTTAAGTGAGTATTCCTCTCCAGGGTGATCCGACTCCTCACCTCACCTTTCTGCTAAGTACATCCAGTGAGTAAACTCCCCAGAATGATCCAAGTCCTCACGTCCGCTTTCTGCTACTAAATATTCAGTGAGTAATCCTCTACAGGGTGATCCAGGTCCTCACCTCTCTTTTCTGTTAGTGTCCATTCAGCGAGTTATCCTCTCCACTCTGTTCCGACTACTCACCTCGCCTTTGTAGTAGTGTACATTCAGGGAGCAATCTTCTCCAGGGTGATCTGAGTCCTCACCTCACCTTTTGCTACTGTATATGCAGTGTGTAATCCTCTCCAGGGTGATACAAGTCCTCACCTCGCCTTTCAGCTACTGACTATTCAGTGAGTAATCCTCTCGAGGGTTATTTGAGTCCACCATTTATGCTACTGTATATTCAGTGAGTAATCCTTTCTAGTGTGATTCGAGTCCTCACCTCTCATTGCTTCTATTGAATATTAAGTGAGTAATCCTCTCCAGGGTAACTCGAATCCTCACCTCACCTTGCTGCTACTGAACATTCAGTGAGTAATGCTCTCCAGGGTGATTCGTGTCCTCACCTCACCTTTCAGCTACTAAATATTCAGTGAGTAATTCTCTCTAGTGTGATCCGAGTCCTCAGCTCTCCTTTCTGCTACTGAACATTCAGGGAGTAATCCTCTCCAGGGTGAACCTACTCCTCACTTTGCCTTTCTGCTACTGTATATTCAGTGAGTAATCCTCTCCAGAGTGATCCGACTCCTGACCTCACCTTTCAGCTACTGAATCTTCGGTGAGTAATCCTCTCCAGGGTGATCTGGGTCCTCACTTCAACTTTCTGTAAGTCTACATTTAGTGAGTAATCTTCTCCAGGGTGATCCGAGTTTTCTCTTTGACTTTCTGCAAGTCTACGTCCAGCAAATAATCCTCTCTAGTATGATCCGAGTCCTCACTTCAACTTTCTACAAGTCTACTCCAGCGAGCAATCCTCTCATGTGATCTGAGTTCTCACTTCAAGTATCTGCAAGTCTTCATGCAGCGAGAAATCCTCTCCAGGGTTATGGGATTCCTCACCTCCACTTTCTTCAAGTCTACATACAGGGAGAAATTCTGTCCAGGGTAATCCCAGTACTCACTTCAACCTTCTGCAAGTCCACATGCAGCGAAAAATCTTCTCCAGAGTGATCTGAGTCTTCACTTAAATGTTCTGAAAGTCTACATCCACCAAGTAATTTTCTCCAAGGTAATTCAAGTCCTCACTTCGACTTTCTGCAAGTCTACATTCAGAGAATAATCCTCTATGGTGTGATCCGAGTCCTCACTTCAACTTTCTTCAAATCTACATCTAGCGTCCTCACTTCAAATATCTGCAACTCTCCATGCAGCGAGAAATCCTCTCCAGGTTGATCTGAGTCCTCACTTCCACTTTCTGTGAGTCTACATAGAGGGAGAAATTCTGTCCAGGGTGATCTGAGTCCTCACTTCAACTTTCTTCAAGTCCACATGCAGGGAGAAATCCTCTCCAGGCTGATCTGATTCCTCATTTCAACTTTCTCCAAGTCTACATCCAGCGAGTAATCTTCTCCAGGGTGATCCGAGTCCTCACTTCAACTTTCTGCAAGTCTACATAGTTAGAACAATCCTCTCTAGTGTGATCCGAGTCCTCTTTTCAACTTTCTGCAAGTCTACATGCAGCGAGTAATCCTCTAGTGTGATCCGAGTCCAGACTTCAACTTACTGCAAATCCACATGCAACAAAAATCCTCTCCAAGGTGATCCGAGTACTCTCTTCAACTTTCTGCAAGTCTACATCCAGAGAATAATCCTCTCTAGTGTGATCCGAGGCCTCACTTCAAATTTCTACATGTCTACATCCAGGGAGTAATCCTCTCCAGAGTGATCCGAGTCCTCACTTCGACTTTCTGCAAATCTACATGTAGTAAGAAATCCTCTCCATGGTGATCTGAGTCCTCACTTCAATTTTCTTAAAGTCTGCATCCAGTGAGTAATTCTCTAGTGTGATCCAAGTCCTCACGTCAACTATCTGCAAGTCTCAATACAGTGAGAAATCCTCTCCACGGTGATCCGAGTCCTAACCTCGACATTCTGGAAGTCTCCATGCAGTGAGAAATCCTCTCCAGGGTGATCTGATTCCTCACTTCAACTTTCTGCAAGTCTACCCCCAGTGAGTAATCCACTGCAGGGTTATCCAAGTCCTCACCTCACTTCGATGCTCGTGTACATCAAGCAGATCGCCACTGCTCCAGCTAATATCTGTCTGTATGTTACTGAGCAGTTTGTTCTCTTAAGTCATGCTATTCAGAGCTACCCATGAATACCTTTTTCAAAATCCCACAATAACTTGTTTCCTGGATGGCGTCTTTCAAAGTGCAATCTATTCCACAGAATACCTGTACTCATCACAAATGTACCACTCTAAAAATTCCTGCTGACTGAACATTAATACATGTGAGTCTCTCACATATGTAATTTTATGTGCCGAATGCCATGGCACGAGGTGCATGATGTCAGTAAGAACAGTTTAGCCCCGCTCCAGTTGATAACCAGCACCATGCTTCTGCCAAGGAAAAACAGATTCCTATCAAGAAAGGTTACTGAGCTACCTGTGAAAGATGTTTCCATACTTGCACAACGTCTTACGTCCCAGAACTTTCATGTGCAAGTTAATACTTAGACACACTTCAGCGAGTTTTAGCAGTGCAATCCATAACAGAGAATACTTGTTTATATAGTTCATGTAAATGTATCAGCACTCCTGCAGAGGTAACATCAATGCACAAACGATCACGATCCTCACAATGCCTTTCTGCTAGTGTACATCCATTGAGTAATCCTCTCCAGGGTGATTTGACTCCTCACCTATCATTTCTGCTAAGGTAAATACAGCAAGTAATCCTCTCCAGTGTGACCCAAGTCCTCACCTCGACTTTCTGCTAGTGTCCATCCAGCAACTAATACTTTTGGGTGATCCGAGTTCTCATTTCAACTTTCTGCCACTCTATATCTCAAAAATAATCCTCTCTAGTGTGATCTGAGTCCTCACTTCAACTGTCTGCAAGTCCACAGGCGGCGAGAAATCCTCTCCATGTTGATCCAACTCCTCACTTCAACTTTCTGGAAGTCTACATCTAGAGAATAATCCTCTCTAGTGTGATCCTAGTTCTCACTTCAACTTTAATAAAGTCTACATCCAGCGAGTAATCCTCTAGTGTGCTCTGAGGCTTCACTTCAACTATCTGCAATGCTACATGCAGCGAGAAATCCTCTTCAGGGTGATCCGAGTCCTCACTTTAACTTTCTGCAAGTCTACATCCAGCAAGTAATCCACCCCAGGATAATCGTACGCCTCACTTTGACTTTCTGCCAGTCTACATCCAGAGAATAATCCTCTCTAGTGTGATCCGAGTCCTCACGTCAACTTTCTGCAAGTCTACATGCAGCTAGTAATCCTCTAGTGTAATCCAAATCCTCACTTCAACTTTCTGCAAGTCCACATGCAGCAAGAAATCCTCTGCAGGGTGATCCGAGTCCTCACTTCATTTTTCTGCAAGTCTACATGCTGCGATAAATCCTCTCCAGGGTGATCCGTGTCCTCACTTCAACTTTCTGCAAATCTACATCCAGCAAGTAATCCACTGGAGGGTTATCCGAGTACTCACCACACCTCGATGCTCGTGTACATCAAGCAGATCACCACTGCTCCAGCTAATATCTGGCTGCATCTTACTGGGAGAGAAAAGCAGTTTGTTCTCTTAAGTCATGCTATTCAGAGCTACCCATGAAAACCCTTTTCAAAATACCACAATAACTTGTTTCCCAGACAGCATTTTTAAAACTGCAAACTATTCCACAGAATACTTGTACTGATCGCAAATGTACCTCTCTGAAAATTCCTGCTCACTGAACATTAATACGTGACAGTCCCTCACTAATGTAATTTAATGTGCCGAAAGCCATGGCACAACGTGCATGATGTCCGTGAGAACAGTATAGCCCTGCTCCAGTTGATAACCAGCACCATGCTTCTGCCAAGGAAAAACAGTTTTCTATCAAGAAAGGTTACTGAGCTACCCGTCAAAGATGTTTCCAAACTTCCACAACGTCTTGCATCTCAGAAATTTCATGTGCAAGTTAATCCTTAGAAACACTTCAGCGTGTTTCCGCATTGCAATCTATATCAGAGAATACTTGTTTATATACTACATGAAAATATCTCAGCACTCCTGCTGAGGTAACATCAATGCATATACAGTCACGACTCCTCACCTCTCCTTTCTGCTAGTGTACATCCATTGAGTAATCCTCTTCAGGGTGATCCGAGTTCTCACCTAGCATTTCTGCTAGTGTCCATCCAGTGAGTAATTCCCTCTAGTGTGATCTGAGTCCTCACCTCAACTTTCTGCCAGTCTACATCCAGAGAATAATCCTCCTTAGTGTGATCCCAGTCCTCACTTCAACTTTCTGCAAGACCACATGCAGTGAGAAATTCTCTCCAGGATGATCTGAGTCCTCACTTCAACTTTCTGCAAGTCTACATCCAGCAAGTGATCCTCTCAAGGGTGATCTGAATCCTCACTTCAACTTTCTGCAAGTCTACATCAAGCTAGTAATCCTCTATTGTGATCCGAGTCCTCACTTCAACTTTCTGCACGTCCACATGCAGCAAGAAATCCTCTCCAGGGTGATCTAAATCCTCACTTCAACATTTTCCAAGTCTACATCCACTAAGTAATCCTCTCCAGGTTGATCCGAGTCCTCTCTTCGACTTTCTGCAAGTCTACATCCAGAGGATAATCCTCTCTAGTGTGATCCAAGTACTCACTTCAACTTTCTGCAAGTCCACATACAGTGAAAAATCCTCTCCAGGGTGATTTGTGTCCCCATTTCAACTTTTTGCAAGTCTATATCCATTGAGTAATCCACTGCAGGGTGATCCGAGTCCTCACTTCGACTTTCTGCAAGTCTATATAGAGAGTCTAATCCTGTCTAGAGTGATCCGTGTCCTCTTTTCAACTTTCTGCAAGTCTACCTACAGCAAATAGTCCTCTAGTGTGATCCGAGTCCTCGCTTCAACTTTCTGCAAGTCAACATGCAGAGAGAAATCCTCTCCAGGGTGATCCGAGTCCTCACTTCAACTTTCTGCAAGTCCATATCCAGCGAGTAATCCACTCCAGAGTGATCCGAGTCCTCTCTTTGACTTTCTGCAAGTCTAAGTCCAGAGAATAATCCTCTCCAGGGTGACCCAAGACCTCGACTTTCTGCTAGTGTCCATCCAGCGAGTAATGCTCTCTAGGGTAATCCGAGTCCTCCCTTCAACTTTCTTGAAGTATACATCCAGCGAATAATCCTCTAGGGTGATCTGAGGCCTCACTTCAACTATCTACAAGTCTACATGCAGCAAGAAATCCTCTCCAGGGTGATACGAGTTCTCACTTCAACTGTCTGCAAGTCTACATCCAGCGAGTAACCCACCCCAGGGTGATCCGAATCCTCACCTTGACTTTCTGCAAGTGTACATGCAGTGAGTAATCCTCTCCAGTGTGATCAGAGTTCTCACTTCAACTTTCTGCAAGTTTTCATCCAGCGAGTAATCTACTGCAGGGTTATCTGAGTACTCACCTCACCTTGATGCTCATGTACATCAAGCAGATCGCCACTGCTCCAGCTAATATCTGGCTGTATCTTACTGGGAGAGAAAAGCAGTTTGTTCTCTTAAGTCATGCTATTCAGAGCTACCCATGAATACCTTTTTCAAAATCCCACAATAACTTGCTTCCCAGACAGCGTTTTTAAAACTGCAATCTATTCCGCAGAATACTTGTACTCATCAAAAATGTACCACTCTTAAAATTCCAGCTGACAAAACATTAGTACATGTGAGTTCCTCACTAAGGTAACTTAATGTGCTGAAAGCCATGGCACAACATGCATGATGTCAGTGAGAACAGTTTAGCCCTGCTCCAGTTGAAAACCAGCACCATGCTTCTCTGCCAAAAAAACCCCAGTTTCCTATCAAGAAAGGTTACTGAGCTACCCGTGAAAGATGTTTTAAAACATCCACAATGTCTTGCATTCCAGAAATTTCATGTGCAAGTTAATTCTTAGACACACTTCAGCATGCTTCTGCAGTGCAATCTATAACAGAAAATACTTGATTATATAGTACATGTAAATATCTCAACACTCCTGCTGAGGTAACATCAATGCACAAATGGTCACGACTCATCACCTCACCTTTCTGCTAGTGTTCATCCATTGAGTAATCCTCTCCAGGGTGATCCGAGTCCTCACTTCAACTTTCCACAAATCTACATTTAGCGAGTAATTCTCTTCAGGGGGACCTGAGTCCTCACTTCGACGTTCTGCAACTCTACATCCAGCAAGGAATCCTCTAGTGTGATCTGAGCCCTCAATTCAACATTATGGCAGTCTACATCCAGAGAATAAACCTCTCTAGTGTGATCCGAGTCCTCACTTCAACTTTCTGCACTCCACATGCAGCAAGAAATCCTCTCAGGGTGATCCGAGTCCTCAGGTCAACTTCCTGCAAGTGTAACATCCAGAGAGAAACCCTCTAAGGGTGATCCGAGTCCTCACCTTGACTTCCTGCAAGTGTAACATTCAGAAAGAAATACTCTCAGGGTGATCCAAGTCCTCCCCTCGTCTTTCTCCTAGTGTACGTCTATCAAGAAATCCACTTTAGGATAATCCGAGTCCTCATGATGACTTCCTTCAAGTGTAACATCCAGAGAGAAATCCTCTCAGGGTGATCCGAGTCTTCATGTCAACTTCCTGCAAGTGTAACATCCAGAGATAAATCCTCTCAGGGTGATCTGAATTCTCACCTCCCCTTTCTGCTAGTGTACTTCTAGCAAGGAACCATATTCAGATTTATCCGAGTCCTCACCTCGATGTCCTGCAAGTGTAACATCCAGAGAGAAATCCTCTCAGGGTGATCCGAATCCTCACGTCGACTTCCAGCTAGTGTGACATCAAGAGAGGAACCCTCTCAGGATGATCCAAATCCTCACATCAAATTCCTACAAGTGTAACATCCAGAGAGAAATCCTTTCAGGGTGATCTGAGTCCACACGTTGAGTTCCTGCAAGAGTAACAACCAGAGAGAAATCCTCTCAGGGTGATCCGAGTCCTCACATCGCCTTTCTGATAGTGTAATTCTGGCAGATCGCCACTGCTCCATGATACTATATCAAGCAGTATGCAACTGGAAAAGAAAATCCTTTTCTTCTCTTAAGTCATGCTACTAAGAGCTACCCATGTATGCAGTTTTCAAAATCCTACAATAACTGGTTTTCTAGACAGTTCATGGGCACTTTCTTTGTAAAAAACTTCCGCATGTTTAAAAGTGCAATGTATTACCCAGAATATGTGTAATTCTCGCACATGTAACACTCTGAAAATTACTGCTGAGTGCAAGTCTCTCACCAATGAGACTCACTATGTCAGAAGCCATGGCACAATGTTTATGATATAAGTGAAACAGGAGTTCAGCCCCGCTACAGCAAATAAATGGCAGAATGTTTCTGGCAAGGAAAAACTGTTTCCTCCTCTTATGAACAGTTATAGAGCTACCCGGGAAAGACGTTTCCCAACTTCCACAAGTCCTTGCACCCCAGAAGGTTCATGTGCAAGTTCCTCCTTAGGCACACTTTAGCATATTTCTTCAGTGTAATATCTACCAGAGAATACTTGTTTTCTTGATACATGTAACTCTCTTAAACCTAATGCTAGGGAACATCAATACCCATGTCCTCCTAAGCTAATGAGCGAACTGTATTGTTATAAAGTGAACAATTTCAGTGAGAGTAGGGTTACCGTACTACTCCAACATATTCCAGATGGTATGCCTTGGACCCGAGTCCCAAAATCCCATTTCTTTCTGTGTGCAGGCATACAGCACTTTTGTCACAGAGCACCCACGTCTTCAACATCCATTCAGCTAGTGTGCATCCATACACCACTCCTCTCCCAAGCATACGAGACCTGTCAACTCACCCCTGTGCTAGTGTACATTCAGCGAATAATCCTCTCCTGTGTGATCCGAGTCCTTACCTCGCCTTCCGAGTGGTGTAAATCAAGGTAGTAATCCCCTTCAGAGTGACTCGAGTCCTCACCTTGCCTTTCTGCTAGTGTACTTCTAGCAAGGAACATTCTCCAGGTTTATTCGAGTCCTCACCTCAACTTTCTGCAAGTGTAACATCCAGAGAGAAATCCTCTCAGGAAGATTCGAGTCCTCACGTCAAATTCCTGCAAGTGTAATATCTAGAGAGAAATCCTTTCAGGGTGATCCGAGTCCTCATGTCGACTTCCTGCAAGTATAATATCCAGAGAGAAATCCTCTCACGGTGATTGGAATTCTCACCTCGCCTTTCTGCTACTGTACTTCTAGCAAGGAACCATATCCAGGTGTATCCGAGACCTCACCTTGACTTCCTGCAAGTGTAACATCCAGAGAGAAATCATCTCCGGGTGATCTGAGTCCTCACATCAACTTCCTGCAAGTGTGACATCCAGAAATCCTCTCATGGTGATCCGAATTCTCACCTCACCTTTCTGCTACTGTACTTCTAGCAAGGAACCATATCCAGGTGTATCCAAGACCTCACCTTGACTTCCTGCAAGTGTAACATCCAGAGAGAAATCATCTCCGGGTGATCTGAGTCCTCGAATCGTCTTTCTGGTAGTGTACTTCTGGCAGATCGCCACTGCTCCAGCTTATATCAAGCAGTATGCTACTGGAAGATAAAAGCCTTTTCTTCTCTTATGTCATGCTACTAAGAGCTACCCATTTATGCCATTTTCAAAATCTGACAATACCTGGTTTCCTAGATGGTTCATGGGCACTTTCTTTGTAAAAACTTCTGCACGTTTCAAAGTGCAATGTATTCATCAGAATACTTGAAATTCTCGCACATGTTACTCTCTGAAAATTACTGCTGAGTATGAATTCCTCACCAATGAGACTCAATTGGTGTCAGAAGCCATGGCACAACTTGCATGATATCAGTGAAACAGGTGTTCAGCCCTGCTACTGCAGATAAACAGCAGAATGATTCTGGATAGGAGAAACTGTTTCCTCCCCTTATGAATGGATATAGAGCTACCCGGAAAAGAAGTTTCCCAACTTTCACAAGTTCTTGCACCCCAGGAGTTTCATCTGCAAGTTCCTCATTACGCACACTTCAGCGTATTTCTTCAGTGTAGTATCTACCAGAGTATACTCATTTTTATAATACATGTAACTCTCTTGACCCTAATGCTAGGGAACATCAATACCCATGTCTTCCAAAGCCAGTGAGCGAACTTTATTGCTATAAAGTGAATGATTTCACTGAGAGTATGGTTACCGTACTACTCCATCATATTCCAGACAGTATGCTTCAGACCCGAGTCCCAAAATCTCATTTGTTTCTCTGTGCAGGCTTACAGTACTTTGTCACAGAGCACCCACGTCTTCAACATCTGTTCGGCTAGTGTGCATCCATACAGCACTACTCTCCCAAGCATAGGAGAGTCCTTAACTCCCCCCTGTGGTAGTGTACATCCAGCAAGTAATCCTCTCCTGAGTGATCCAAGTCCTCACCTCACCTTCCTGCTGGTGTAAATCCAGTTAGTAATCCTCTCAGGGTGACTTGAGCATCACCTCGTTTTTCTGCTAGTGTACTTCTAGCAAGGAACCCTCTCCAGGCTTATCCAAGTCCTCACCTCGACTTTCTGCAAGTGAAACATCCAGAGAAAAATGCTCTCAGGGTGATCCGAATCCTCAGCTTGACTTCCTGCAAGTGTAACATCCAGAGAGAAATTCTCTAAGGGTGATTCGAGTCCTCACGTCAACTTCCTGCAAGTGTAAGATCCAGAGAGAAATCCTCTCAGGGTGATCCAAATCCTCAAGTAAAATTCCTGCAAGTGTAACACCCAGAGGGAAATCCTCTCAGGGTGATCAAAGTCCTTATGTCAACTTCCTGCAAGTGTAACATCCAGAGAGAAATCCTCTCAGGGTGATTCGAATCCTCACCTCGCCTTTCTGCTAGTGTACTTCTGGCAGGGAACTATATCCAGGTTTATTTAAATCCTAACCTCGACTTCCCACAAGTTAACATCCATAGAAAAATCCTCTCAGTGTGATCCAAGTCTTTACTTCACCTCTCTGATAGTGTATTTCTGGCAGATCACCACTGCTCTAGCTTATATTAGGTTGTTTCAAAGGTTTTGTCCGTTTTAATGTCATGTGTTTTTGTAGCTCCATATCTCAATAAATATTTATTCTACTGTGTCATGGTATATACTGATCAATGGAGAATTTTGTACTCTATATATTGATGCTGTTCATTTTTTTCTACTTTTAATTTTTTTTTTTTTATATTTTCAGCCTATTACTATATGATGTCATTAAGCGATTTTCGGCCAATTTTTCTCTATGAATTCAAATTGAACCAAAGCGCTGCTGAAACAGCCAGAAAAATTAACCAGGCATTTGGTAATGATAGTGTTAATGAACGCAC
>CAUYPK010027741.1:0-50227 GCA_963574355.1 Loris lydekkerianus
GCAGCCAGCACTGGTCAACAGAAGAGGTCCGATCCTGCTCCACGACAACACCCGGCCGCACGTCTCACAAATCACCGTCCGAAAATTAAAGGAATTGAGCGTCGAAGTTCTGCCCCACCCACCATACTCCCCAGACCTCTCACCAACCGACTACCATCTTTTCAAGCACTTCGATAACTTTCTCACCAGTAGAACCTTTGCCAGTCAGGACCTAGCAAAAACGGCCTTCGTTGACTTCATCGAATCCCAAGCACCCAATTTTTATGCCAACGGAATTAATTGACTTGTGTTACGTTGGCAAAAGTGCACTGATTCAAATGGCACTTATTTCAATTATATTGAATAAATATTCACTGAGATATTACAGTTTAAAGTAGACTCACAAAAACGGACAAAACTTTTGAAATGACCTAATACTTGGGAGGCTGAGGCAAGAGAATCACTTGAGCCCAGAAATTGGAGGTTGCTGTGAGCTGTGATGCCACAGCACTCTACCAAGGGCAATAAGGTGAAACTCTGTCTCTACAAAAAAAAAAGAATAGGGTGGTGCCTGTGGCTCAGTGAGTGGGGCGCCGGCCCCATATACCAAGGGTGGTAGGTTCAAGCCTGACCCCTGCCACAACCAAATAAATAAATAAATAAATAAAACTTAGTGACTTCAACTACTGTGAACGTTTTACTATCTCTCACAGTCTTTGGAGTCAGGAATTCAGGACAGGCTTGTCTGCTTGTGTCTTGCCTGGGATCTCCCTGCTACAGTCACGATTATGGCTGGATAGAGAAAAGTGGGGGCTGGCATAGCTGGGATTTCTCTCTGTCTCCCACTCTTCTCAAGATGTTAGGGTCTCTCCAAGTGGTCTTTTGGGCTTCCTCACAGCATGACAGCCTCAGGGTTTTCAGTTCTTACCAGGAAGCTCAGGACTCCTTGGGGCAAGCAAGCCATCGGCCAACAAGATGGATGGATGCTGCGTTACCTTTGTGACCCAGCCCATGGATGCCACCCAGTGGCTCTTCCACTACATACTATTGGTTATAAGTGAGTCAACAAACCCACCCAGACTGAAGGGGAATGAGATTAGATTCTGTACCCTGCTGTAGAAGTGGCAAGATTCTAGAAGAGCATATGGGATGAGACATATTACTGCAGACATTTGGATAATAAAATCAATGGTGGATGAACTTGGAAAGAAAAGCAAGAGACAGATCATATCAGGCCTTATAAGCCACAGTAAAGACTTTATTTTTTTATTTTATTTTATTTATTTATTTATTTATTTATTTTTTTGAGACAGAGTTCTACTATGTCACCCTTGGTAGAGTGCTGTGGCGCCACAGCTCATAGCAACCTCCAACTCTTGGGCTTAAGCGATTCTCTTGCCTCAGCCTCCCAAGTAGCTGGGACTACAGGCACCCACCCACCACAACGCCTGGCTATTTTTTTTTGGTTGTAGTTGTCATTTTTGTTTGGGAGGCCCAGGCTGGGTTCAAACCAGCATCTTTGGTGTGTGTGGCTGGCACCCCAGCTGCTGAGCTACAGGTGCTGAGCCAGTAAAGATTTTCATCTCCATACACATTATGCTGAAGAATCACTGGAGGGTTTTTGGCTTTTTTGTTTTATATCACTGGAGGTTAATGCAAGAGAGGGAATTATTCAATTGTCTTAAGTTTATTCTAGCAGCTGCATGGATAGAGAATTTGTGAGTCTGGGCACAGTGACTTAGGCCTGTCATCCTAGCACTCTGGGAGGGTGAGATGGGTGGATTGCTTGAGCTCAGGAGTTTGAGAACAGCCTGAGCAAGAGGGAGACCCTGTCTCTACTAAAAATAGAAAAAAAGTAGCTAGGTTTTGTGGTGGTTGCCTATAGTCCCAGCTACTTGGGAGGCTGAGGCAAGAGGATTGCTTAAGCCCAGAATACTGAGGTTTGCTGTGGGCTATGGTGACACTGCTGCAGCACTCTACCCAGGGCAGGGTGACAGAGTGAGACTCTGTCTGGGGGTGGGGGAAAAGATTGGTGGGAAGACTGCTGGGATCAGTGGCTCACGCCTGTAATCCTGGAGGCTGAGACTTGCAGATTGCTTGAGGTCAGGAAATCAAGACCACCTTTACCAAGAGCAAGACCCAGTCTCTACTAAAAATAGAAACTGTATTTCTAACTGGGTGAGGTGGCAGGCACCTGTAGTTGCAGTGACTCCAGAGGCTGAGGCAGGAGCCCGCTTGAATCCAGGAGTTTGAGGTTGCTGTGAGATATGATGATGCCACATCATTCTACCCAGGGTGACAAAGTGAGACTCTGTCTCAAAAGTGGAAAGTGTTAGAAAGCACAGACATCATTCAAAAGTCTAAATGCCAGATGTGGCGGCCAGCCCTAGTCTAAGTGAGGGACCAAGGGAGAGAGTGGGGTACAAGGAAGGCCACCAGGTTTCTGGCCTGTCCATCTGTTTTGTTCACTGAGATGAAAAACAATGAATTTGTTTTGGATATGTTGGCTTTGAGATTCCAAGACAGATATACAAAAACGAGATGATAAAAATTAAGGTAAAGGCTTGGTGCCTGTAACACAGTGGTTACGGCGCCCGCCACAAACATAGAGGCTGGCGGGTTCGAATCCAGCCCTGGCCAGCTAAACAATGACAACTGCAACAAAAAAATAGACGGGCATTGTGGTGGGCACCTGTAGTCCCAGCTACTTGGGAGGCTGAGGCAAGAGAATCGCTTAAGCTCAAGAGTTGGAGGTTGCTGTGAGCTGTGACACCAAGGCACTCTCCCGAGGGCGACATCATGAGATTGTCTCGAAAAAAAAAGCAAAAAAATTTTTAGGTAAGAATACTTCTCGTTTACAAAAAGCACAGGAGCGGAGAAGGACTTAAACTCCTCCACCCACTCCTGTCCTTTACACAGCTGACCAACCCCAGGGTTCAGCCAGGCGGGGGCGCGCATGCGCACACCCAGCGCGCTGACGCCGCTCGGCGGAAGCTTCCAGGTTGGGCGCGCGCGGGCGCGGCGGGAGGCGGTCGCCGTGGAGACGCGTGGCTCTGCCCGGGCCCCATGCGCCCAGAACCACTGGCTGGGAGGCTGCCTCTGTTGGACTGCCCCAGGCGCAGGTGGCGGTCCCCCGGGCGGATGGACTGCCGCTCTGGGGCTGGGACGTCGGGGTACGGCGAAGGGGGCGAGGACGACGGGGATGAGGACGAGGAGCGGGAGGGCGGCGCGGCGGGGTCGGGGTCCAAGCTGCCACCCATTGGGGGCAGTGCCTCAGAGCTGACCAAGCGGAAAGTGAAGAAGAAAAAGAAGAAAAAGACCAAAGGGTCGTGCAAGGGGGACGGTAAGAGGAGCAACTATCTGTGTGCGTCAGCTGCCGCCCCTGAGATTCTACTCCGAGCACCGCCCCGCCCCCACTGGGCTACCTGGAGAGCCCTTCAGACCAGACAGGCCCGCCAGTCCCAGATAGAGGCCCTCGCGCCCCCCGCACCTGGTGTCCCAGCCCTCCCCGTAAAGACCATCCGTGCCAACAGAGAGACCCCTTAATCACCACTGAAGTCCCCCCAACTTTGCAGCCCCTTAGGGCCACAGAAACTCCCATAGCGACCCAGTGTTCCCCCGCCTCCCAGCCCCACACAGAGACTGTTAGCTTTACATAGACACCCTCTCAACTTCCTAATCCCTCAGCCCAAACTTGTAATCCTGAACATCCACACCTTCCCCACGTCTCCAGCCCTCCTACAGAGGCCGACTCACACAGAGACTTTCCCCAACTCACAGACCCTGCAGGACAGACCCTCACATATCACAGAAATGCAGAGGTCCTCCCTGCCCCTTACGTTAAGGGGCACCTGCCACTGGCTGTGATGGAGACACCCATACCCACATCAATGCAGAGAAAGTTCCTTCTCGTTATTTATTTATTTTGTTCTTGTTTTTGTTGGAGACATTCTCACTTTGTCACCCTGGGTGGAGTGCTGTGGCATCATCATAGCTCACAGCAACCTCAGTCTCCTGGGCTCAAGGCATCCTCTTGCCTCAGCCTCCCAAGTAGCTGGGACTATAGGCAACCACCACAATACCTGACTACTTTTTTACTATTTTTAGTAGAGACAGGGTCTCCCTCTGCTCAAACTGTTCTCAAACTCCTGACCTCAAGCAATCCACCTCCCTCCAGCTCCCAGAGTGCTAGGATTACAGGTGTGAGCCTCTGTGCCCTGCCCTAAAGTGTGTTTTTCAAAGGGACTCCACCCCCTGTGGGGCAACCTTCAACTGCACAAACACCATCACACCATCTCTGCAACATCTGCCTGTAATCCCTGACGCCCTCTACAACACCCCCTCATAGCAATATAACACCATCAAATGAAAATGAAACTGAAGCACAGATAACCTGTCCCGCTCACACTTCAGTCTACACACACACATATGTGAGTGCATAAACATCCCCCTAACGGTTCCTGTACACAGGCAGCCATGTGCATATAGGTGCTCCAGGCTCTCTCACATACATACAAACACAAACACCTGCCACAAGCCCAAAGTCCCTGCCTCTCACCATGCTCTTATAGAATCCCCAGATTTTTACACAAAGGCACGAAGCACTTGTGAGGGGAGAGAATTCAGCAGTGACACAGACTGCACCTTCCCTTGAGTGCTGTGAGCCCACTGTCACCTGTGTGGTGCATCTCTGTGACTTTGCCTATCAGGGAAGTGGCCCTGACCTCCGGTAAGAATGGGCCTGGGAGGGCAGCACCTGTTGTTCAGTAGGTAGGGCTCCAGCCACATACACTGAGGCTGGCGTGTTTCTAACCAGCCCAGGCCAGCTAAAACAGCCATGATAACTACAGCAACCAAAAAATAGCCGGGCTTTGTGGCAGGTGCCTGTAATTCCAGCTACTTGGGAGGCTGAGGCAAGAGAATTGCTTTAACACAAGAGTTGGAGGTTGCTGTGAGCTATGATACTACAGTACTCTACCCAGGGCAACAGCTTGAGACTCTGTCTCAAAAAAAAGAAGACTGGGCCTGGGCTTGAGTTTCTGAGCCTTGGTTCTTTGTAGCAGAACTGGCACTACTGGCAAGCTGGAGACAGAAGTGTTAGCCCTCTGCATGTCAACCTTGTAGTGTGGGGAAGACCACAATTACCACAATTACTTCTTCAGTTGGAATCATAATAAAAAGGCAAGACAATTTTGGAGGTTAGGTCAAAGAGCCCTATATGTGTCTGCAAAATAAAATTAGGAAGTTTATTGTATTTTTGGCATAGTTTTTGACCATAAAAATTACAGTGGCAGGCTTGGTGCCTGTGGCTCAAACAGCTAAGCGCCAGCCACATACACCTGAGCTGGCGGGTTCGAATCCAGCCCGGGCCTGCCAAACAATGACAGCTGCAACCAAAAAAAAAAAAAAAAAAATAGTGGGTCGTTGTGGCAGGCGCCTGTAGTCCCAGCTACTTGGGAGGCGGAGGCAGGAGAATCTTGAGCCCAGGAGTTGGAGGTTGCTGTGAGCTGTGATGCCACGGCACTCTATCCAGGGCGACAGCTTGAGGCTCTGTCTCAAAAAAAAAAAAAAAAAAATTACAGTGGCATATACTTAATACTGTCAGCAGGGGACACCAAATAGTTTTCTGGTGGGTAGTAGGAAGGTAAGAAAATGCTGAGAGGATTTTTTCTTCTTATTTTCTCTTCTTTTTTTCTTGTGGAAAGAAGTATTTCTCTCTCCCCTCAAAAGGATGAGTTGATGAAGGAATCACAATTTGTAGCATTTTTATGTGCATATTACATAATTCTGAAATGCTACTAATGTAAAAAAAAAAAAAAAAAAAAAAGGCAGTACAAGCCACAGCTGAACTATTTCCTGATTTGGCATAATATTGCCTTCGTCAGTCAAACTTAGGGAGCTTTTCTGTTGTTCTCCACTTCTTCCATCATAAAGTGTCTAGACGAGTGGGGGAGTCATAGCCGTCCAGAACTGGAAAGTACTTTGGTGAGCATGTGGCGAGGTTAAGTTGGGGGCAGCATGGCACAGTGGAAAAAACAGGCCCCTGGGAGCCAGGCCTCCATTCAAATCCTGGCTCTGCCACTCACTGCTTGACATTGGCAAGTTACTGCAGCTCTTGGGGACTTAGTCTCCTCACCTGGAAAGCAGAGCTGATTGCCTTTATCCAGAGGTCCTGGCTCATACTGGGTGCTCAATAAACAGTTCCTCCTTGGGCGGCGCCTGTGGCTCAGTGAGTAGGGTGTGGACCCATATACTGAGGGTGGCGAGTTCGAACACAGCCCTGGCCAAACTGCAACAAAAAAATAGCCAGGTGTTGTGGCAGGCGCCTGTAGTCCCAGCTACTTGGGAGGCTGCGGCAAGAGAAGCACCTAAGCCCAAGAGCTGGAGGTTGCTGTGAGCTGTGATGCCACTGCCCTCTACTGAGGGCGACAAAGTGAGACTCTTAAAAAAAAAGTGAGTCTCTAAAACAAACAAACAAACAAAAAAACAGTTCCTCCTGCCCCAAAATGCCTAAAGCAGAGCATACAGGCAGTGGGTGTGCATGAGGCTGGTGGGCTCAGTGCCCTCAGCACTGGGTCAGGAGGGGCCTCCAGTCCCTTACATTTTTGGCAATTTTGGCACCATCCCGTGCAGGCTGAGGGCAGACATTCCCACAAACACTAACCTACTCATTTACTCAGCAGATAAACATCAGAGTCGGAGCCTGAAAAGCCAGCAGCTTTCTTCATCCTCTCATGACATCTTAAATCCCAGCAAAGACCACGGCCCAAGGCCAGAGCGCAGACAGGACAAACAGGAAAGCAAGCACGTCCCTCCTTACTCTTCCGCTGTCAGTCTCCCCCACTTTGCCGAAGTAGCAGAGAATCTTTCGAACCAGATCAACGAAAGTCTGCGTTGGGATGGAATTCTCTCTGACCCGGAGGCAGAGAAAGAGAGGATCCGCATATATAAACTGAATCGGAGAAAGCGGTACCGGTCTTTGGCCCTCAAAGGCTTCCACTCTGATCCCTGTGCTGAGGAGACCCCTGAGAACCTACCCTACCTCTCAGACAAAGACTGCACTTCCACCCCCAGGCAGCCCGCAGTGAAAGGCGACCGCCCTAATCACTGCTTTGAAGGAAACTTCATCCCAAAGCCCCTATACTCTGATTAGTTACTCTCCTGCCAGAGTAAATATCCACCCAAGGGCTGACAAACTTATAATTTCTCCTTACCACAAGTTTATGGGTTAAAAAAGAATAGTAATTAAAGGAAATCAGACCTATATCTGAAGGAAGCAGATGTTTGGTATATGGATGGGATAAGGCCTTTCTTCACCAAGACACCCTTGATGGCTCAGGAAGGCCACAGTTCCTTATGAACATAACCAATTTAGGAAGCAAAGTTCTTTTTTTTTTTTTTTTTGGGGGGGGATTTTTTTGCAATGGCTTGGTTTTTAACCAACAAACCCTTTATGGCTAAGGAAGGCCACATTTCCTTTTGAACATAAACAATTTTTGAAGCAAAGTTCGTTTTTTTTTTTTTTTGGGGGGGGGAGTTTTTGGCCAGGGCTGGGTTTGAACCCACCACCTCCGGCACATGGGGCCGGTGCCCCACTCCTTTGAGCCACAGGTGCTGCCTGAAGCAAAGTTCTTTTAAGAATTTCCTTTTTTGGGCAGCATCCATGGCTTAGTGGGTAAGGCACCAGCCCCATATACTGAAGGGGGAGGGTTCAAACCCAGCCCTGGCCAAACTGCAGCAAAAAAAATAGCCAAGTGTTGTGGTGGGTGCTACTCAGGAGGCTGAGGCAAGAGAATTGCTTAAGCCCAGGAGTTGGAAGTTACTGTGAGCTGTGATACAACAGCACTCTACTGAGGATGATAAAGTAAGACTCTGTCTAAAAAAAAAAAAAAAAAAAAGAAAAAGAAAGAAATTCTAAATCTCAAACTCATGAGTAAAACTCCTCACACAGGATGTGCTGCTATAGACCCAAAGAAAAGGCTCTGAATATCCTGGAGACTTAATTTTTTTTTTTTTTTTTTTTTTTTTTTTGAGACAAAGTCACACTTTGTTGACCTTGGTAGAGTGCTGTAGCATCATAGCTCACAGCAACCTCAAACTCTTGGGCTCAAGTGGTTCCCTTGCCTTAGCCTCCTGAGTAGCTGGGACTATAGCCACTCACCACAATATCCACCTTTTTTTTTTTTTTTTTTTGAGACAGAGTCTCACTATGTTGCCCTTAGTAGAGTGCCATAGCATCGCAGCTCACAGCAACCTTAAACACTTGAACTTAAGAGATTCTCTTGCCTCAGCCTCCCAGGTAGGTGGGACCACAGGCACTCACTACAATGCCTGACCATTTTTTTTTTGTTGTTGTTATTGTTTAGCAGGCCCAAGGCCGGGTTCAAACCCACCAGCCCCAGTGTATGTGGCCAGTGCCCTAACCACTGAGCTACGGATGCCAAGCCTATTTATTTATTTGTTTGTTTGTTTTTTAGAAATGGGAGTCTCACTCTTGTCCAGGCTGGTCTTGAACCTGTGAGCTCAGGCAATCCACCTGCCTCAGCCTTCCGGAATGCTAGGATTACAAGTGTAAGCCAACACGCCCAACCTCTCCTTTTTTCTTTTTTTGAGACAGTTTCACTTGGTCTCTCTCTGTAGACGGCCCTGGTGTCTTCAGCTCACAGCAACCTCAAACTCTTGTGCTCAAGCAATCCTCCTGCCTCAGCCTCCCAAATAGTTAGGACTACAGGTTCCCGCCACCACACCGGCTGTTTTTAAAGATAGGGTCTCACTCTAGCTCAGGTCTAGAACTTGTGAACTCAGCAATCCACCTGCCTCTGCCTCTCAGAGTGCAGGGATTACAGGCATGAGCCACTACACTCAGCCCCTGTGATTCTCTCCTAACCCACTAACTCCCTATTTAAAAATGCCTTACTATCCAGCTTACCCTAACTTTCTTTCTTTCTTTCTTTTCTTTTTTTTTTTTTTTTTTTGAGACAAGAGTCTCACTATGTTGCCCTTGGTAGAGTGCCTGGCATCACAGCTCGCAGCAACCTCAAACTCTTGGACTTAAGCAATTCTCTTGCCTTAGCCTCCCAAGTAGGTGGGACTACAGGTTCCTGCCACAATGCCTGACTAGTTTTTGGTTGCAGTTGTCATTGTTGTTTAGCAGGTCTGGGTCGGGCTCAAACCTGCCACCTTTGGTATGTGTGGTGTGGTATGTGTGGTATGTGTGGTCTGCACCCTACTCAATGAGCTACGGGCACCAAGCCCTAAATGTCTTTTCTTTCTTTTTTTTGAGACAGAGTCTCATTATGTCACCCTCGGTAGAGTGCTGTAGCGTCATAGCTCATAGCAATTTCAAACTCTTGGGTTTAAGCAATTCTCTTGCCTCATCCTCCCAAGTAGCTGGGACTACAGACACCACAACGCCGGCTATTTTTTGGTTACAGTTGTCATTGTTCTTTAGCAAGCCCTGGCTGGGTTTGAACCCACCTGCCTCAGTGTATGTGACCAGTGCCCTAACCACTGAGCGATGGGTGACGAGCCATACTCTAAATTAATTTCTTTCTTTCCTTCCCTCCCCTCCCCTCTCCTCCCCTCCCCCCTCCTCTCTCCTCTTCAGAGCCTCAAGCTATCGCCCTGAGTAGGGTGCCTTGGCATCACAGCTCAGACTAACCTCCAACTCCTGGGCTCAAGTGATTCTCCTGCCTCCGCCTCCCTAGTAGCTGGGACTACAGGCTCCTGCCATAACGCCGGCTATTTTTTTGTTGTAGTTGTTTAGCTGTTGTTTTAACTGGCCCAGGCCGGGTTTAAACCTGCCGCCTTCGGTGTATGCGGCTGGCTCTGTAACCACTGTGCTATGGTTACCCTAAATTTCTATTCTTTCTTTCCACAGATATTAATGAGTGAGGGCTAAGTGTTATGTAAGTTTGTATTCTCCCGGAAGTAGACCCTGAGACAAAATTCCAATGCAGATAGATTATTTGGGAGGTGAATAAAGGTCAATAGGGAGTGATAGAAGGGGAGGGAAGACAGCTACCCTGGAACACAGGTAAACCAGCTTTTATACTGGGTACCCGGGGTTTAATCCCAGGGGACAACTGGCAAACCCATCATCTCACGTGCCCTCTGGATCCACCATGTGGCTGAGGGTGTGGTATGGAGCAGTCTGAGGGCATGCAGGACTCGGAGTACCATCGTCACTTAGCAATGTCTTCCATGGATGGTGAGAGGTGAGGGAGTTTGTCCATTGTCATCTTGCCGCCATGAGCTATCATTCTGGGGTAGCGGTTAAGATTATAAGCTTTGCCAGCAGAGCTGGATTTCTCTCTTTCCCACCACATGGTAGGTATCTGAAAACAGGAGTGAAAATACTGACCTTAGAGTTATGAGACTCATGCAATAATTACATTAGGCATTTAGCATAGCAGCTGGTACCTAGATGCACTCAATCCATTGAGTTTCATGGAGACACTGTCCTGGGTGGTAGTGTAGACTGCACCTTATTAAAGGATGAGCTTCACAGAAGAAGTGTGGCTTCAGTGGCTGACCCACAGATAAAATTCAAACAAACCACAAGACAAATTAAGGGTCGTGGCTCATACCTGTAATCCTAGCACTCTGGGAAGCCGAGGTTGGAGAATTGCTTAAGCTCAAGAGTTCAAGATCAGCATGAACAAGAGCAAGACCTCATCTCTTAAAAAGAGAGGAGAAGAGAAAGGAAAAAAAGAAAAATTAGTCAGGCATGGGGGGGCGCTTACAGTCCCCAGTTACTCTGGATGCTAAGGCTAGCCTGGGCAACAGAGTGAGACCCTGTCTCAAAAGCAAACTACTTTCTCTGGGTCTGGAGCAAGAGAGACCATAGGAGAAATGAGGCAAGGGCCCAAAATGCCAGTGTTTTGGGGAGGAGTTTTGGACAAGACAGGAAAGGGCCCACCAATAGCCTTGAACCAAGCAGGGTTCTGTGCTTCAGATATAACTATACAGGCTCGGCTCCTATAGCTCTATGGCTAGGGCACCAGCCTCATACACTAGAGCTGGTGGGTATGAATCCAGCCCCGGCCTGCCAAACAACAGTGACAACTACAACCAACAAATAGCCAGGCGTTGTGGCGGGCACCTGTAGTTTCAGCTACTTGGGAGGCTGAGGCAAGAGAATCACTTAAGCCCAAGAGTTGGAGGTTGCTGTGAGCTGTGATGCCACAGCACTTTACCCAGGGCGATAGCTTGAGACTCTGTTTCAAAACAAACAAACAAAACAAAAAAAAGATATAAATATACAAAGCAGGTAGAGATTAATGCTCCCATGAGCACAGAAGTGGTTCCATTTCAAACCACTGTGGGAGTATCTTTCTCAAACCCAGGCTATATTAGTGAGGACTCTTTTATGGCAAGCACCAGAAAACACAATGAAAACTGGCTTACAAAGAGGAGTGGTGATTTATTAAGCCAACAGTCCAGTGTTTTGTGTGGCTTTAGGTATGGCTAGATCCAAGAGGTCACACTATGCCATCAGAATTTCTTTCTTCGGCTCAGCACCCGTAGCTCAAGCAGCTAAGGTGCCAGCCACAGACACCTGAGCTGGCAGGCTCAAATCCAACCCGGGCCCGCCAAACAACAATGACGGCTGCAACCAAAAAATAGACGGGCATGGTGGCGGGCGCCTGTAGTCCCAGCTACTTGGGAGGTGGAAGCAGGAGAGTTGTTTGAGCCCAGGAGTTGGAGGTTGCTGTGAGCTGTGATGCTACAGCACTCTACCCAGGGTGACAGCTTGAGGCTCTGTCTCAAAAAAAAAAAATTTTTTTTCTTTCTTCATATTTCACTTCTGCCTCCTCAGTATTAGCTTCATTTCAGGCAGCTTCTTGTCACAATACAAAAAGATGGCCACGGGCATTTTTATACTTTTGTTTTTGTTTCTTTTTTTAGAGATGATTTTTTGCTCTGTCATGCAGGCTGGAATGCAATGGCACAATCTATGCAGCCTTAAACTCCCAGGCTCAAACAATCCTCTCAGCCCCCCACCCCCACCCCACCAAGTAGCTGGGGACTACAGGCTTGTGCCACAATGCCCAGCTAAATTTTAAAGTGTTTTTTTCTTTTTTTTTTTTTTTTTTTTTTTTGAGACAGAGTCCAATATGTCACCCTTGGTAGAATGCCATGGCATCGCACCTCACAGCAACCTCAAACTCTTGGGCTTAAGCAATTCTCTTGCCTCAGCCTCCCTAGTACCTGGGACTACCGGCGCCCACCACAACGCCTGGTTATTTTTTGGTTGGAGTTGTCATTGTTGTTTAGCTGGCCTGGGCCGGGTTTGAACCTGCCAACTTCAGGTATACGTGGCCAGTGCTGTAACCACTGTGCTACCAGTGCCAAGCTACAACCTAAAGTTTTTTTAAAGAGATGGGGTCTTGCTATGTTGCCCAGGCTGGTCTTGTGCTTCTGGTCTCAAATGATCCTCCCACCTCAGCCTCCTGAGTCTAGTTTTAGGAAGAAAGAGTAACTCCAGTGTCGATCTCAATCCCACAGAGGTCTCTGGCCTGGCACGGGTCGTACGCTCATCACTGGGCTAATCCCACTGGCCGAGGAAGTGCAGTATTGATGGCTGTACAGACCTAGAGCATGCAGGAGCTGAGCAGATTGTTGTAGACTCTACACAAAATCTGGGCAGAACATGGAGTGATCGTCTTAAGAGGTGCCAAGGAGACAGAGACTTGTCCATTGCCCTCCAAGCAAAGAATAATTCCTTTTTCTTTTGAGAGAGTCTCGCTCTGTTGCCCCAGCTAGTTGATGCAGTGGCATCATCATAGCTCTCTGCAAACTCCTGGGCTCAAGGGATCCTCCCCATCAGCCTCCCAGAGTGCTAGGATTATAGGTGTGAGCCATCACACCCAGCCAAATGATGCTTTTTAAAGAAGGCTCTGACCAAGGGTCAAGGGAGTGGCTTGCAAGGCTTGAGTCAATCCCAATTGATCTGAATTGACTACATGCTTATCTCCAGAACTTCTGACCCTTGGCCAAAGCTATGGTCTCTGTTAACGAAAGGTAAACAGTGTTCTTAATTATGGGTCCACGAGTTGTTCTAGAGCAGAATGTATCAGCCTATCAGCACCGTTTAGTACTAGTAATTGCATTTATGATTTGTATCTGGTTTTGGTGATGCCTAGGGTGTAGGTTACAGGCTTAACATTAGTCACATAAGTAGGACACACCCCCGTGCTCTCCGTGTGAGTAGACTTTGAGTTTCCTAGTACCAAGGTGCTCGTGAGCACATGGCTAGTGGTTTGAGACCTGGGAACAAAACTCCTATGTGAGCATCATGAACATCCACCAAGGCCACAGGAAGATAAGATCAGGGATGGAACTGCTTTTGTGTGGGTTGGCATGGCAGCTGCCCCTGGGGATCTCTCTCTCTGTCTCCTGGTATTCACACTCTTCTCTTGAGTGTGTGTTGAAACTATTGACTCTTTCTTTTCTTTTCATTTTCTTTTTTGAGACAGAATCTTACTTGTTCATCCTTGATAGAGTGTCCTGGTGTCACAGCTCACAGCAACCTCAAACTCTTGGGTTCAAGAGATCCTCTTGCCTCAGCCTCCTAAGTAGCTGAGATTATAGGTGCCTGCCACAATGCCCAGCTATTTTTTAGAGATGGGGTTTCTCTTTTGCTCAGGCTGGTGTAGAACTCGTGAGCTCAGGCAATCTACCATGCCCGGCCTTGACTCTTTCTTTTTTTTTCTTTTTTTTTTCTTTTTTTTGCAGTTTTTGGCCCAGGCTGGGTTTGATCCCGCCTCCTCCAGCATATGGGGCCGGCACCCTACCCCTTTGAGCCACAGACACTGCCCTTGACTCTTTCTAATGAAAAAAATATGGCAAAATTGATGGAATATCACTTCTGAGAGGAAGTTGTAAAAGGCACTTTGGGAGGAGGGAGGAAAGGCGTGGGTAGGGGAGCAGAGGGATTTTGAGGACTGTGAAACTATTCTATGTGACACTCACCATGACATTAAGATATTGGTCTAAACTCCCAGAATGTACAACGGGTGAACCCTAACGTAAACAACGGACTTCAGGGAATGACCTCGTAACAGTGTTGACGCATCATTTGTAACAAGTGTACCACACTAATGCAAACTGTTGATAATGGGGGACACTGAGGGGTGCTGACCAGGCACATGGGAAATCTTTGTACCTAAAACTGTCCTCAAGAATAACCAACAAGTATGAGGGACTGGGGGGAGTGAATGTGCAGGCACTGTGGCTTCCACACAGCACTTATTCCCTCTCCCCAGCTCTGGTCCTTGCTCTGGGGAAAGCCTGCTGCCATTTGTGGGCCACCTGAGAAGAGGCCCAGGTGGCAAGAAAGTGACATGTCTGCCAACAGCAGGGAGGACCTAAGGCCTGCTGCCAGCTGCATGAGTGAGCTTAGATGTGGGGCCACCCCAGATAAGGTCCAAGTAGATGCCCACAGCTTCGGCTGATGCTCTGGGTACAGCCTTGTGAGAGACCCCGAGTCACAGGCACCAGCCAAGCTGCACCCAGACCCCTGATTGTGATACCGTGAAATACATATTTGGTCTTGTTCCTTGTTTCCTGGCATACAATCCCTAAAATCCTCGGGCTCTCCAAACTGATGTCGTTTTGTATGTTATTGATTGATAGCTTCAGAATAGGACTGGTCCCTGAAAGACCCAGGCAGGGATTAGAGTTATGGGACTTTGGGGAGGGTCTCTGAAGGTCACCAAGGGCCAATGGTTTAATGAATCATGCCTATGTAGAGAAGCTTCCGTAAAAACCCCAAAGGATAGAGTTCAGAGAGTTTCCAGGGAGTTGATCACATGGAGGCTCCTGGAGGGTGGGGTGCATACAGGAAGGGGCATTCTATACGTCTCTTCATCCATATTCTTCATAATATCCTTTATAATAAACTGGTAAATATGAGTGTTTCCCTGGGTTCTGTGAACCTGCTCCAGCAAAGTAATCAAACATGAAAGTTCTGGAGGCCCAGACTTGCTACTGATGCCTGAAGAAGGTTGGGGGAGAACTGAGCCCTCTGCTTGTGAGACGGCATCAGAATTGAATTCCATTAGGCTCAGCGCCTGTGGCTCAAGCTAAGGCACCAGCCACATACACCTGAGCTGGCAGGTTCGAATCCAGCCTGGGCCCGCCAAACAACAATGACAGCTACAACCAAAAAATAGCTGGTCGTTGTGGCAGGCGCCCGTAGTCCTAGCTACTTGGGAGGTGGAGGCAGGAGAATCACTTGAGTCCAAGAGTCGGAGGCTGCTGTGAGCTGTGATGCCATGACACTCTACCCAGGGTGACAGCTCGAGGCTCTGTCTCAAGAAAAAAAAAAAAGAGTTCACTTGCATTAGAGGGCACCCAGCTGGTATCTGCTGCTTGGTGTGTGGGATACACCCCCCCCCCACACACACACACACATATGCACATTTGCTCATGGAAGTCTTCTGCACTGATTATTGTTGTGTTGGTGTAAGAGCAGGGGAGAAACACGGTTTGAATTTTTCCTAACACTGACCTCAGGAACCATGAGATAATAAAGTTGTTTAAGTCATTAAATTTGGGAATAGTAATGTCACACAGCAATAACTAATTAACAATGCAGTTGGCCTGTGCCTTCACCATTAATCAGTTTGATTCCCAGTGAGCTACCTCACTTCTCATCTGGGGCTCAGGTTACAGACAGACTGGACTGAAAAAAAAATGGCAAAAATATTTTCTGTCTCGGGACTTTCTGGGTGAGAAGCCTGCACCCCTGCCTCAGGCTAGTGGTTGGAGTGGCAGGGAATGTCTCCCCTTCTTTGTGCCACAGGAGACAGCTCAAGGGAATCATCTGGATGGAGGTTACAAGATCTTCTTAGCTGAAGAAGGGATAGGTGGAAGAGGTTATAAGATTATTTAGGCCAAAAATGGGATTAATCTGGGCAAAGGCCATGAGATTATTTTGGTCCAAAATAGGATTATGGGATCAGAACCTCTAAAAGCTCTGTGCTTCTGCTCAGAAGCAGAATTTGGATTTAGGGACAATAATCTGCTACTCTTCTTGGCTGGCAAAGTAATAAACTTTTCTTTCCTTCTCCTCAAACCACTTGTCTCTCTTCCTTTCCTTTCCTTTCCTTTCTTTTCCTTTCCTTTCCTTTCCTTTCCCTTCCCTTTCCCTTCCCTTCCCCTTCCCTTCCCCTTCCCTTCCCCTTCCCTTCCCCTTCCCTTTCCTTTCCTTTCTTTCGAGACAGAGTCTTACTTTATCGCCCTCAGTAGAGTGCCGTGGCATCACACAGCTCACAGCAACCTCCAGCTCTTGGGCTTAGGAGATTCTTTTGCCTCAGCCTCCGAGTAGCTCAATGGCGCCCGCCACAATGCCCGGCTATTTTTTTGTTACAGTTTGGCCGGGGCTGGGTTTGAACCCACCCCCCTCGGTATATGGGGCCGGTGCCCTACCCACTGAGCCACAGGTGCTGCCCGTCTTCTCTTTTTCTGATGTGGCTTCAGGGAACACGTGATGAGAACTTTTGGTACAGAAGACTCAAAACTCAACCTTGTCATAAGAAGTGGTGGCATGACACAGACACCTATTGCTAATGCTCAGAGGACTTTTACATTTATTTCCAGAAGCGATGCTGTGTCCTACACTGATGGAGTCACTGCTGGCCGAGTTACAAGCCAAATAAGACTGAATAGAGGCCAGCCATGGTGGTTCTAGCACTCTGGGAGGCCAAGACAGGAGGATCCTTTGAACACAGAAGTTCCAGACTAGTCTGAACAAGAGCGAGATCCCATCTCTACTAAAAATAGAAAAAATTAGCTGGGCATGGTGGCGGTTGCCTGTAGTCCCAGCTACGTGGGAGGTTGAGGCAAGAGGATCCCTTGAACCCAGGAGTTTGAGGTTGCTGTTAGCGAGGCTGATGCCACAGGACTCTAGCCTGAGCAACAGAGTGAGACTCTGTCTCAAAAAAAAAAAAAAACCCCAAAGTCTGCATAGGACACCAAAGTGGGAGGATCCCTTGAGTCTAGGAGTTTAAGACCAGCTTGGGCAACATAGCAAGACCCACACATCTCTACAAAAAAAGTTACTCAAGCATGTTGGCACACGTGTGGTCCCAACTACTTGGGAGGCTGAGGCAAGAGGATCACTTGAGTCCAAGGGTTTGAGGTTGCTGTGAGCTATGATGCCACATTACCCAGAGCGACAGAGTGAGACTCTGCCTCAAAAAAAAAGACTGAATGGGCCCCTTCAGCTTCCTTATTTTTATCAATTACATTTCAATTCAGCTGGTAAGAAAAAGAGGGAATGGTTTCTACTCCCCACGCTCACACGTGAAGTTGTACACTGCTCTTCGTGTGATTTGTATTTTTATGACATATGTTTGTTGTCATGCCTCCCATCTTTATTGTAATTATAATATTTTATGGCATTTTATAGTTTATAAGTTCTTCTGTCACATTTATTCCCTTTGCAGTAAGAATTATCTCCATTTTACAACTGAGGCTTAGAGAGGTAACTTGCTTGAATCATATAGCCTGTAAGAGATTTGCCCTAAGGCCTCTGATTGTCTGTTTATATTTATTTATATATATTTTTTGAGACAGTCTAACTATGTCACCCTCCAGTAGAGTGCCATGGCATCACAGCTCACAGCAACCTCCAACTCTTGGGCTTAAGTGATTCTGTTGCCTCAGTCTCTCAGGTAGCTACAGGCCCTTGCCACAACGCCCATCTATTTTTTGGTTGTAATTGTCATTGCTGTTTGGCAGGCCAGGGCTGGATTGGAACTCGTCAGCTCCTGTGTATGTGGCTGGCACCCTAGCTGCTGAGCACAGGTGCCGAGCATTATTTATTTATTTATTATTTTATTTTTTTCTTGAGACAGAGTCTCACTCTGTTGCCCTTGGTAGAGTGCCATGGCATCACAGCTCACAACAACATCAAACTCTTACGCTCAAGTGATTCTCTTGCCTCAGCCTCTCAGGTAGCTGGGACTACAGGTGCCTGCCACAACCCCCAGCTGTTTTTTGTTGCAGGTGTCATTTCTGTTGCACTGTGCAGGGTTCAAACCCTCCACCCTTGGTGTTTTTGGCTGGCACTTTAACCACTGTGATACAGGCACTTTTCCTTTTTATTTTTTTTTGATTGTCTTTTTAGAAAATATTTTTCTTTTTTTTCTTCTTTTTTTTTTTTTTAGAGACAGAGTCTCACTATGTCACCCTCGATAGAGTGCCATACCATCACAGCTCACAGCAACCTCCAACTCCTGGGCTTAGGTGATTCTCTTGCCTCAGCCTCCTGAGTAGCTGGGACTACAGGCACCTGCCACAACACCCGGTTATTTTTTGTTGCAGTTTGACCAGGGCTGGGTTCAAACCTACCACCCTGGTATATGGGGCCGATGCCCTACCCACTGAGCCACAGGCACTGCCCTACAAAATGTTTTCCAAGCAACTGCTAAAGACATATGCAGTTCTCCACGTGTTGCTGCCAAAATACTGATAATAACAGTCCCCTAAAGTGGGAATGGTTAATGGGTGCACAAATACAGATAGTTAGAATGAACACTATTTAATAGCACAACAGAGTGATTATAATCAACAATAACTTAGGGTATACTTTAAAACAACTAAAAGGGTAGAATCTGAATGTTTCTTAAACAAAGAAATGATAAATGCCTGAGGTGATGGCTATCCCACTATCCTGATTTGATTAATTCATATTGTACGCCTGCATAAAAACATCTCATGGACACAATTACAAGAGGGACTTTACCTAACAACTGCAATCAGTGTAACCTAGTTCTTTGTACCCTCAGTGAATCCCAAACAATAAAATAAACAAAGACCCATCACATGTACCCTATAAATATATACAACTATTATGTACCCATAATAATTAAAAATAAAAATGATTTTAGCCCAAGAGTTGAGGTTGCTGTGAGCTATGATGCAACAGCACTCTACCAAGGGCTACAAAGAGAGACTCTGTCTCAAAAAATAAAGTAAAATAAAAAAATAATAATTTTATTTATTTATTTATTTGAGACAGAGTCTCACTCTGTTGCTCAGGCTAGAGTGCTCTGGCCTCAGCCTAGCTCACAGCAACTTCAAACTCCTGGATTCAAGAGATCTTCCTGCCTCAGCCTCCGGAGTAGCTGGGACTACAGGTGCCTGCCACCATGCCCAGCTAATTTTCCTTTTCTTTTCTTTTTTTTTCTTTTTTTTTTTTTTTTTTTGAGATGGGGTCTCACTATGTTGCCCTCAATAGAGTGCTGTGCTGTCACAGCTCACAGTAACCTCAAAGTCTTGGGCTTAAATAATTTTCTTGCCTCAGTCTCCCAAGTAGCTGGGACCACAGGTGCCCACCACAACACCTGGCTGTTTTTTGGTTGTAGTTGTCATTATTGTTTGGCAGGACCGGGCTGGATTCAAACCCACCAGCTCTGGTGTATGTGGTTAGCACTCTAGCTGCTGAGTCACAGGTGCCGAGCCTTTTTTTTTTTTTTTTCTGAGACAGAGTCATACTTTGTCACCCTCAGTAGAGTGAGCCTCATAGCTCACAGCAAACTCAACCTCTTGGGCTCAAGCAATTCTCTTGACTCAGCCTCCCAAGTAGCTGGGACTACAGGCACCCACTGCAATGCCCGGCTATTTTTAGAGACAGGGTCTCACTCTTGCTTAGGCCAGTCTCGAACCCATGAGCTCAGGGAAATCCATCTGCCTTGGCCTCCCAGAGTGCTAGGATTCAAGGCATGAGCCACTGAGACCGGCCCCAATTTTCCTATTTTTGGTAGAGACAAGGTCTCAGAGTGGTCTTAAACTCCTGAGTTCAAGGGGCTTCACATCTTAGCCCCCCAGAATTCTAGCATTACAGGCGTGAGCCACTGTACCTGGCTAAAAATAATTGTTTTTCTTTGAGACAGAGTCTCATTATGTAGCTGTGGGTAGAGTGTTGTGGCGTCACAGCTCACAGCAACCTCAAACTCTTGCACTTAAGTGATTTTCCTGCCTCAGCCTCCCAAGTAGCTGGGACTATAGGCGCCTGCCACAAAGCCCAGCTGTTTTGTTGTTGTTGTTGTTGTTGTTGTTGTTGTCATTGTTCTGCAGGCGCGGGCTGGAATCCAACTGCCAGCTCCAGTGTATGTGGCTGGCCCCCAAGCCACTGAGCTACAGGCGCCGAACCAAAAATTAATTTATAAAAGAAAACTAAAACCCATAACAACATAAAAATCCCCGTTTATCTGGCCCTTCCTCTGCCCAGGCATGTGTTAGTCATTTAACATATATGATTTCATTTCAGCTCCATCATAAGCTTTGAGGTGCAAAGGTGTTATGACTCCTGCTCATAAAGGCAGAGACTAGGAAAGTGACGAACCCAGCATCACAGAAAGCAATGGGAGGAGCTGGGATGTCAAACCCACCTCTCGCTAGTTCTAAAGGTCCTCCTCTTAACTGCTGTGCTGCAAATGACTCAGGCTCCCTAAGCAGGTGGGAACCAAGCTACACTCCTCAGGGATCAAGAATATGGGAAGAGATAGGGCAAGGTGGGGGGCTTGTCAGTGGGATTGTGGCCAAGACGGGGGTGGTGTGGATAGGAGGGAGTCAGTTCCGGGAACTGTGGCTGGAAGGGGAGAAGTGAGTTGGGAGGTAGAAATCTTTACCACCTGGACTCCAGGGTGCTGGAGGGATAAGCAACATTCTGTCAGACCTCCTGGCCACACTATGCATTTGTTCATGGTCAAATCCAGCCATTGGAACCATTGGGAAGGGCCCTTCCTCCCTCAGTGATGCCCACTCACACATTACCCAGACCAGCACTCCAGGCTCTGTCCAGCAGCCTCAGCCTGCATCTACTGCCCGCGTCCTCACTGCTCAAAATGTGTCCTGAGTCCTGAGATCAGCAGAGCTGCCCTGAGCTGGGAGCTTGTTAGAAAACTGTGTTGATGGCCTGGCGCGGTGGCTCACACCTGTAATAGTAACACTCTGGGAAGCTGAGTTGGGTGGACTGCTTGAGCTCAAGAGTTCGAGACCAGTGGGGAGCAAAAGCGAGACCCTGTCTCTACCAAAAATAGAAAAACTAACTGGATGTTGTGGCAGGCACCTGGAGGCACAGCTACTCAGGAAGCTGAGGCAAGAGAATCACTTTCAGACCCCAAGAGTTTGATGTTGTTTTGAATATGACTCCATTGCACTCTACCCAGGACAACATATATAGTGAGACTGTCTCAAAAACAAACAACCAAGGGCAGCGCCTGTGGCTCAGAGGAGTAGGGTGCTGGCCCCATATACCAGAGGTGGCAGGTTCAAACCCGGTCCTGGCCAAAAACTGCAAAAATAAAACAAAAAACACAAACTTTTTTGTAGCAGACTCTTAGGTCCCCTCTACTCCAACCAACAACTAGACCTACTGAATCAGAACCTGTAGTTTAACAAAGGCCCCAGGTGATTCATATGCGTATTAAATGTGAGAAGCCCAGCTTGTTGGAAGATAATTCCCCACAGGGAATTCTGGCATTGACTCCTGTTTCTGTGCCCAACTGTGAAGAGAGTCACTGACTACCTTTGTTCCAAACTATCTTTTAAAGAATGTTTTTTTTTTAATTTTTTTGAGGAACTGCCTTGGACGTAGAGATAGTGTCTCCCTGCAGAGCAAAGGGCAGATTTACCATTCACGTTCCTAAGCTCAGACAGAGTTCATCTCCAGTAATAAAACTCCTTCCATTCTGCTGTCACCTGGAACCTCTTTGTGCCACCCTGTGAGAAATGAGGCTGGGGAAGCTAGCACAAATGCAAATACTTTGGCTACCACTGTTTGCTCTGACTAATGAACTGTCCTTTGTCTCTGACCCGAGAGTCTTATGTCTTTAACCAAATCTATGAAATTGTCTCAAGCTAACTTGTTAGCTAGCAAATAGTATAAAATCCTAGAATCTTCCCAGTTCTTGACCCTGGTCTAGAGGGCAAACAGACTAACCTAACCATTTAATTCTCTGTTTTTATTTTTTATTTTTTTGAGAGAGAGTCTCAAGCTGTCACCCTGGGTAGAGTACAGTGGCATCACAGCTCACAGCAACCTCAAACTCCTGGGCTCAAGCGATTCTCTTGCCTCCGCCTCCCAAGTAGCTGGAACTACAGGCACCCACTACAATGCCCAGCTATTTCTTGGTTATAGTTGTCATTATTGTTTGGCGGGCCCAGGCTGGATTCGAACCTGCCAGCTCAGGTGTATGTGGCTGGTGCCTTAGCCACTTGAGCCCCAGGCACCAAACCTAACTCTCTGGTTTCTTATACTTAAATCAGATCACCAGGAATTGTGTGATGTTCTACACTCAGGTTTCATCTTTCAAATTACATAGCAAATGCATATGTATGGCAGGCAAGAAAAAATGTCTTTAAAACACGCAGTAGTGCACCATTTGAAGAGAGCACCATTTGAACCTCATCTATTTGGTATCTATCCTTTTCATCTTTTTCTATTAACATATCCAACTATAGGGGAAAAAATTAATGGGATACTAATGCCCATTGGGATAACAATAGTCTTTCCATGATCCTCTTAAAAATATGGCCTGGGTATCTTTCCAAGTCCCTGTGTGGACAGACACATCATCCTTCATAAAGCTTGCCTGTTGTTCTATTGTATTGTTACCCAACGTTCTGTGCTTGTCCCTGCCGAACAAAGAAGAAGGACAAGCAGTTTGAGGAAAAGGAAAGAGACGTTTATTAAATTGCCAGCAAATGAGGAGGATGATAGACTCTACTCTTATAGAACCATAGTCTTACTTCTTACTTATTTTTTTTTTTTGAGACAGAGTCTCACTATGTCATCCTCGGTAGAGTGCTGTGGCATCTGGCATCACAGCTCACAGCAACCTCAAACTCTTGGGCTTAAATGATTCTCTTGCCTCAGCCTCCCAAGTAGCTGGGACTACAGGCACCCAGTACAATGCCTGGCTTTTTTTTTTTTTTTTTTTGTTGTTGTTGTTGTTGTTTCATTGTTGTTCTAGCTGGCCTAGGCTGGGTTTGAACCCGCCAGCCCCGGTGTATGTGGCTGACGCCCTAGCCACTGAGCTACAGGCACTGGGCCCAGAGTCTTACTTTTAAGCAGAAATATAGAGCTTTTAAATGCGGTTTTTAGCTTTGGGCTATTGCTGTTTAAGGATGGTTGGTAGTCCTGGGTGGACTTATCACCAGAAAAGATGACCTCATGCCCTTTGCTGGGACCATTTCTTGAGCCCTCTCCTGTGTTTTAAAACAAAGAACAAGGCCAGGCACAGTGGCTCATGCCTGTAATCCTGGCCCTCTGGGAGATGGAGGCCAGTGATTGCCTGATCTCATGGGTTCAAGACCAGCCTGAGCTAGAGTGAGACCCCATTTCTAAAAATAGCCAGGTGTTGTGGCGGGTGCCTTTAGTTCCAGCTACTCGGGAGGCTGAGGCAAAAGAATGGCTTAAGCCCAAGAGTTTGAGGTTGCTGTGAGCTGTGACGCCATGGCACCCTATCAAAGACAATGCAGTGAGACTCTGTCTCAAAAAAATAAAAGAACAAAGAATACGCCTTTGCCCCTCTGATTACTGGCCCTGGGCAGGAATGCAGGTTTTAATTCCCAAAAAGAGTGGAGGAGGTTTTCCAGAGACAATTTTTAATACATTTTGCCCTTTTACAGGCCCTCACTTCTGTTAAAGTATGGACTATTTAAACTCCTATTTGTGGAGATTTAGGTAGTTTTTTTTTATGTTTTAGCTATTCTAAATAACTCTGCAAAGAATATTCTTAAATGCACATTTTGGTGTGATTTTCCAGTCTTTTGGATACATTCTTGGGAATAAGATTACAGATGGGTCAAATACAGTTAATACAAAAAACACATACAGTTAATACAAAAAGCACTTGTATGGCTTTTAACTGAAGCCAAGTACTATTCTAAGCACTTTATTATATACCAAGCCATTTAATCCTCACAACACCTCTGTAAGCAAAGAGCTCTTCTTTTTAGTTAGTTTGTTTTTTTCTTTTTTATTGTTTGGGATTCATTGAAGATACAAAGAATTAGGTTACACTAATTGTATTTGTTAGGTAAAGTCCCTCATATAATTGTGTACCACCCCCAAGAGGTGTGTCATACACTGTGATCCCCCATTCCTCTCCCTCCTCCCCTCTACTCCCTCCTTCTTGTACTCCCCCCCCCAATAGATCATCTACTGCCTTCATATTAGAATTGAATACATGGGATTTTTGCTTCTCTATTCTTGTGATGTTTTACTAAGAATGTAAACTCAATCCAGGTTAATACAAAGAATGTGTCTCGGCGCCCGTAGCACAGTGGTTACGGCTTCAGCCACATGCACTGGAGCTGGGGGGTTCGAAGACAGCCCGGGCCTGCTAAACAATGACAATTGCAACAAGAAAATAGCTGGGCATTGTGGTGGGTGCCTGTGGTCCCAGCTACTTGGGAGGCTGAAGCAAGAGAATAGCGTAAGCCCAAGAGTTTGAGGTTGCTGTGAGCTGTGACTGCACAGCACTCGACCAAGGGTGACATAGTGAGACTCTGTCTCAAAAAAAAAAAAAAGATTTAAAATCTCCATCTTTTTAATGGCTGCATAGTATTCCAATGCATAAATATACCACAGCTTGTTAATCCAGTCCCAGACTGGTGGGCATTTAGGGTGTTTCTGCAGGGGACACTGAGATCTGGAGGGTCTCTGAGTGACATGATTTGCAGCTTAGGGGGCAACCCTCAGGCAACTCATCCACAGGTGTTAGTCCAGGAGTATAAACCGGAGCCTGTGGCAATCCCTAAGCACTCAAGCATGTGGTCATTATTCAAATCCTTCCTCACTGGTCTGTTACAGTCTTTTTTTGTTTTTAGAGACAGAGTCTCATTTTGTTGCCCTCAGTAGAGTGCTGTGGTGTCACAGCTCACAGCAACTTCCAGCTCTTGGGCTTAGGTGATTCTCTTGCCTCAGCCTCCTGAGTAGCTGGGACTGCAGGTGCCCGCCACAACGCCCGGCTATTTTTTTGTTGCAGTTTGGTCGGGGCCGGGTTTGAACCCGCCACCCTCAGTATATGGGGCCGGGGCCCTACTCACTGAGTCACAGTTGCTGCCCAAGGTCTGTTATAGTCTTAATAAAAGGCTACTTGCAGAGGTCGCTCTGGCTACCCTGCACTTTTTTTTTTTTTTTCGACAGCAGAATTCAACTTTTTATTAAACACCTTACAAAAAGATTTAGTCAAAAAGACCAAAGCCCGTGTCATCATCAGATTCCGCAGATTCTTCTTTCTTTGCTTCCACTTTCTTCTCCGCTGGGGCAGCAGCAATGGAGGGGGCAGGACCTCCTGCTGGTGCAGCACCAGCTGCTGGAGCAGGTCCACCAGCCCCTACATTGCAGATGAGGCTCCCAATGTTGACATTGGCCAGGGCCTTTGCAAACAAGCCAGGCCAAAAAGGTTCAACATTTACACCAGCTGCTTTAATGAGGGCATTTATCTTATCCTCTGTGACGGTCACCCCATCGTCATGCAAAATAAGAGCTGGGTAAATGCAGGCGAGCTCTGAGACGGAGGCCACGGCACGAGCGAGTACTGAGATAATGCTGCCGGGCGCGGTGCTAGTCGCTGGATGAAGTGAAGGCCTCACCCCAACGCGGCCTTAGCGTCCTCGGAAGAACAGAGTACCTTGGCTGCAGCTGAGGAAAGGGCTACCCTGAATTTAAGGTTCGTCTGCCTCTTGCAAGATTGTACTTAAATCCGTGTCACGTCTGGTTCCTTCCTGCAGAGACCACAACCAGGGTAATAGGGGTTGAGACGTTTCCACATTTTGACGATTATGAATTGAGCTGCAATAAACAGTCTAGTGCAAATGTCCTTATGATAAAAGGATTTTTTTTTCCTTCTGGGTAGATGCCTAGTAATGGGATTGCAAGATCAAATGGGAGGTCTAATTTGAGTTCTTTGAGGATTCTCCACACTTCCTTCCAAAAAAGTTTAGTATTAGTTTGAAGTCCCACCAGCAGTATAAAAGTGTTCCCTTCTCTCCACATCCACACCAGCATATGTAACTTTGAGACTTTGTGATGTGGGCTATTCTCCCTGAGTATCAGTGATATCTCAAGGTGGTTTTGATTTGCATTTCTCTGATGATCAGAGAAGATGAGCATTTTTCAAATATTTGTTAGCCATTCATCGGTCTTCATCACAGAAAGTTCTATTCATATCTCTTGTCCAATAGTAGATGGGATTGTTTACTCTTTTTTTACTGATTACTTTGAGTTCTCTGTAGATTCTTGTTATCAACCCTTTGTCAGATTCATACCCTGCAAATATCTTTTCCCATTCTGAAGGCTGTCTTTTTGCTTTACTTGTTGTGTCCTTAGCTGTGCAGAAGCTTCTCAGCTTAATTAAATCCCATTTGTTAATTTTTGTCGTAGTTGCGATGGCTGCTGAAGTCTTTGTCATAAAATCTTTCCCCAGTCCACCGTCATCAAGAGTTTCCCCCACACTCTCTTCCAAGATTTTTAAGTCTTGGATTTTCATGTCTTGGATTTAAGTCTTTTATCCATCTTGAGTCAATTTTTGTAACTGAACGGTGTGGGTCGAGTTTCAGTCTTTTACATGTGGTCTAGTCAAAGAGCTCTTCTTATACCCATTTTACAGAAAATTGAAAGAAATTGCCCAAGGTCACACAGCTAGTAAATGGTGGAGCAGGGATTCTAACCCAGGCCTTCTGGCTCAGAGGCTGTGTGTACTCATCCCAGTATGCATGATTGCTGATTATTGCCAATTTTATTGTACTTATTTATTTTTTTTGAGACAATGTCATTGTCTCGCCCTCTGTAGAGTGTCATGGTGTCATAGCTCACAGCAACCTCAAACTTGGGCTCAAGTGATCCCCGTGCCTCAGCCTTCCAAGTAACTGGGACTACACACCCTGCACAATGGCTAGCTATTTTTAGAGGCTGGGGGTCTCTTGTTCAGGCTGATCTTCAACTCATGAGCTCAGGTGATCCACCCACCTGGGCCTCCCAGCGTGCTAGGATAACAGGTATGAGCCACTACTCCTGGCCTCTGATTATTGCCAATTTTAAATTCTCTGCTTACCCTTCCCAAGAGCCAAATAGCAAATGGCATTGGGAAAAGATGTGAATGTTTGACTTCGTGTTCCTTACATAGATATAGGTTGTGGTAACATTATCTTAGAGCTTAGTGCCAGGAAAAACCTTTGTCCTTTAGGGGCTCACTTATATTGATGTAAATAAATTTATTGGAAGCCATTATTTTGGACTCAGATCCTATACTAGGCCCAACAGACCAAGTATAGTCACCTGAGCTAGGTGCCATGTAATCAAACTCAATTTTAGAACAGGCCAGTTTTTCAAAACACAAGTGATTCATAGCAGCCAACAGAAAGAGTTTTAGTGGCTCTGTGATGTACTTCTCTCTCTTTTTCTTAGAGACAAGGTATCACTCTGTCACCACTACAGCCCCAATAATGGTTTCTTTCTTTTTTTTTTTTTTAAGATGGGGTCTTGCTACATTGCCCAGGTTGGTCTCCACCTCCTGGCCTCAAGTGATCCTCCTGCCTTGATCTCCCGAAGCACTGGAATTACATATGTGAGCCACTGTCTTAACGAAAAATAGATAAATTAGGCTCGGTGCCTATAGCTCAGCAGCTGGGGCACCAGCCACATATACTGGGGCTGGATGGTTCGAACCCAGCTGGGGCCTACCAAACAACAATGACAACTAGAACAACAATAAGAACAACAAGAAATAACCAGGCATCGTGGCAGGCGCCTGTAGTCCCAGCTACTTAGGAGGCTGAGACAAGAGAATCACTTAAGCCCAAGAGTTGGAGGTTGCCGTGAGCTGTGACACCTAGGCACTCTACTGAGGGTGACATAGTGAGACTCTGTCTCAAAAAAAAAAAAAAAAATAGAAAAATAGAAAAATTAGCCAGATGCGGTGGTCTATGCCTACAGTTCCAGCTACTTTGGTGGCTAAAGCAGGAAGATCACTTGAGCCCAGGAGTTTGAGGTTGTGGTGAGCTATGATGGTGTCATAGCATTCCAACCTGGCTGACAGAGCACGACCCCATCTCAAAATAATAATAATAAAAATAATTTGAGGTTAGGTGCGGTGGCTCAAACTTGTAATCCTAGCACTCTGGGAGGCGGAAGCTGGTGGCTCGTTTGAGCTCACGAGCTCATGACCAGCCTGAACAAGAGTGAGAACTTGTCTCTACCAAAAATGAAAAACTGAGGCAAGAGGATCTCTTGAGCCCAAGAGTTTGAGATTGCTGTGAGGTATAATGCCATGGCACTCTACCAAGGGTGACAAAGGGAGACTATGTCTCAAATTAAAAAATAATAATAATTGGGAGGCGGAGGTAGGAGAATCGCTTGAGCCCAGGAGTTGGAGGTTGCTGTGAGCTGTGATGCCACCACACTCTACCCAGGGGGACAGCTTGAGGCTCTGTCTCAAAAACAAAAACAAAAACAAAAACAATAATAATAATAAACTTTTTAAAAAGGGGAAAAATTAAGTGGGTACAAATTAACAAAAAAAATGAGAGAAAGAACTCATTTTTAAACTAACTTTTCTGATTGCGATAACTCTTCCTAGGGAAGGTGTACAGCTGGCATTGGGAATATCCTGTTAATTGTGCTTGCTAATTTAATTACCTAAACAAAGCCCCAGGTAATTTGTAATTACTAGCAATTGGTTTGAAATCCCCGAGACCCCTTCATTCTCATTCTGAGAAGCCCACAAATACAAAGAGAAAGCTCCCCCTAAAATTAGCCCCTTTGTGCTCTGAATACTTGATTCAACACCTACTTTATTGGGAGGCTGAAAATAGTATTCATAGAGCCACCACCTAAAAACAATGTGCTCCCTTAGACTGGTCTGTTCTTACTACCATTAAAAGCTGCAGTTCAAAAACTTAGCAGAGATTTCTGGGGGGAGAACATGAGTGATTTTTATTTTTGTTAATATAAATTTTCTGACCTTTAAAAAACGAGCATGTTATCAGCTGTGTGATAGAAACATTATCAAAGATATACTTGTTTCAACTATTTTTTTTTTTTTTTTTTTTGAGACAGTCTCACTTACCCTTCGTAGAATGCGGTCACGTCTGAGCTCACAGCAACCTCAAACTCTTGGGTTCAAGCAATCTTCTTGCCTCAGCCTCCCAAGCAGCAAGGACTAGAGGTGTCTGTCACAACCCCCAGCTACCGTATATACTCCAGTATAAGCCGAGTTTTTTTGGCACAAAATGTGTGCCGAAAAACCCAAACTCGGCTTATACTCGGGTCATACAGGTTATATGATTCGGTGATTGTGATTTAGCTTGATTACCTGTTAAGCTACGGATTTCTGCACTTTATTTAAAGTTTTAAAGTTGTTGCTAGTTTACAGTTTTTCTTTAGCAGTAAATATTGAAAAGCATTTAACCTACTGGTTCCTCAATTATTGTAATTGTTTTGGGTATATATTTTTATTTTTGAAATTTACCAGTGGCTGCTGCATTTTCCACCTCGGCTTATACTCGAGTCATTAAGTTTTCCCAGTTTTTAGGGTAAAATTAAGGGGGTCGGCTTATACTTGGGTCAGCTTATACTCTAGTATATACGGTAATTAAAACAGTGTATCAATGAGAAATTATACCATTGCAGGAATGAAATATGCATGGAGTTAAAACTGTTTACAAAAAAGTCAAGACAAATGTATAAGACTTGTGTCCACTCAGACAAATTTATTCTCCCCATTCTAAGCTGTTCACCTGTACATTGATTTTAGATTTGACCCTGTGGGGAAAGGGGTGTGGCCCTCCTGACAGGAAGGCTCTGAGGTTGAGGCAGGGAGGATGAGTCTCAGAATGACTTCTTGGAGAGCCCCGCTCCCCTTTCTTCACTGAATAGAAGCAGAAGTCCCCACAGTCCTGCCCAGCACCTGTCATGAGCATCAGCCTCCTGTGCTGTGTGGCTCTTTGCCTTCTGTGGGCAGGTGAGTGAATCCTGGGCAGGGACCTTGCCTGAATTTTAAGGCCCCAGCCCCGAGCTTTCCACAGGGAAAAGTTAGTTCTCCTTCTCTGCAGGTCCAGTGAATGCTGGTGTCACCCAGATCCCCAGATTCCAGATCCTGTTAACGGCAGAACATGACACTGAGATGCGTCCAGGATATAAACTATGACTCCATGTACTGGTATCAACAAGATCCTGGGCTGAGACTGAGGTTGATCTGCCGTTGCTGGTGCCACTGAGAAAGAAGTTCCTGATGGCTACAGCGTGTCTAGATCAAGTAAAGAGTCCTTCCCCCTCACTCTGGAGTCTGCCACCCCTCCCAGATGTCTGTGTACTTCTGTACTAGCAGTGATCCACAGCACCGCACTGTTGCCTCCTCTCTGCACATAAAGGCAGGGCAGGCTCTGCACCCCAGAGCTCAGTGATGCCCTTGGCAGAGCTCTCAGCACCAGGAGCCAGAGCCCTGAGGGGTCCAGGCAGTGTGGACCTCAGTGTGTGTCAGGAGCTCCTGCAGGGGCCTCAGCCAGGCCTGCACTGGTCCCAGACCTCAGGCACAGACTTGTCTCCTTTGTCATTCCCTCATCTTTCTCATCAGCTCTCCCCTTGGGGTGGGAACAGGGCTCCCCTGGCTATGACTTTTCTAGTCCTTAGCCTGAGTCTGAGGACTACAGGATGGAGCATGGTCTGTTTCAGGTACATGTAGATTCTTGTTTCTACCTGGGCACCACATGCTCTTCCTCTAGAATTCACCCCCATTCCCAGCCCTCATGAGGTCTCTGTCTGGTGCAGCCGCCTTTCCTGTATGGGCAGTTGCCCCAGGAGGCTCTGCTAGGTTTCTTCTCCCCCAATCACCCCCTACCCCTCTACTCCAGCCAGGCTGCACAGACCCTCATCTGGGCCTCCTTCCTTCCCATCACAGAGACTCAAGGAGATTCCTCTGCCTTGGCCATGGAGCCTTCCTTTCCGTAGAGGCTGATTCCTACCTGTGCTTCAGATCTCAGCAATCCCCACCCCCATCCCCTCCAGGGTCACATTATTGCACCTACCTGCTGTGGTCAATTTCCAAGGAATATGTTCTCAGGATATTGTGCACCCATTTGTCTGTAAACTTTAGCACAATTAGAATTTCTAAATACTCTTCTGCTCATTTTTCTACCTTGATTAGATGTTAGAGTCCATGAACTCCAAGGCTCCACCTGCTGCATTTAATAAGAACAGTGCCTGGCACACGGGGAACACCCTTCTAGAAAGAGGGGTGATGAGTGAGTGGTGAGTAGATGGATGAGCCTTGGTCCCACTTTGCCCTAACAGACACCTAGCATTAACTATAAGTAATATTGCCCTTTTGATTGCTGGGTCCAGGTGCTCCTGGAATGTGATGTGAGTATCTCTCCTGTGTGTCCAGGCCTGGTTCAAGGCTTCTGATTTGTGGTTGAAGCACCAGATTCACTCCAGGTGTCCACTTTCTCATTCAAGAACATTCTATACCTTAAATCTGGGCGGGTGAGAGAAATACTTCCAGAAATCCATCCATCGCTGGTTCAAAAAATCTATTATGTTTCCATCAGTAAAACTGACAGGAAGTTTATGGAAGTTAAACTTCCATAAAAGTTTATGGGAAGAAAAAAAAAGTTTATGAGAAGAAGGGATTTATCGTAGGAATTAGACCTTATGCAAATGTGGGAGGAGCCAAGGGAGAGAATGGAAGGAAGACTTCAGAAGGTCAGAGGCGCAGTCATTAGCCAGGGAGCATTCTTGGGTTCTGGAGCAGGATTTTCAGGGACATGAGAAGATCAGGGCATGTCAGCCCAGTCAGTGGGACCTTGACCAGGGAGTATAGGAGAAACCTAAGGAAACCCACTTTTGGGGATACTGTTGCCTATCTATCTATGGGGACCCCTTCTGTAGGTTCATGGCCCAAGTACATGGGGTTTGCCTGGCTGCTGTCGGTCAACATTTGGGAAAATTTGCAATACACGGAGTGCAGAAGCCAGAGGACTCCCTTGGTTGCTGGACATATCTGTATCTGTCCTTCACTGTGTCTCACTGTCTGACCACAATGACCTTCTAAATGTAATGGTGATTGTTTTATCTCTATATTCCTAAATTTGCACAAATGCCTCCTTGACCGAATCTACCCAAGAACCACAGAAAAAAGGTATCTGGGAAGCAGTGGCTTCCTTCCCCAACTTGACTTAACACAACCTCGCATAGGATGGATTCTCCCAGATCGAGGCATCTAGTTACGTGTCTCAACCTGCTGCTGTGCCCCAGGCTCCTTTTTTGGGAATATGTCCCTTTCCCAGGTGAATGCACACACGACTGATATGTTTTTCTTCTGGATTTTCCAAGCCCTGATCACTACATTTTTTTCCAAAACTGTGGCTGCTGTCTTCCTCTTACCCAGAAGCAGCAGGGCTCTGCCTACTTCTATCTCCTTCTCCATGAGCACCTGTCCTGCTGGAGCTGTATGGACATCTGGACCCCTGGTCAGAATGAGGGGCCAGAGCAGGCAGTAGGAGGTCCCCTCATCTGTCATTACTTTCCTGGACCCAGTTCTGTTGTAGACAAAGCAAGTGTTCTGATCTCCTTTTTCGTCCCATTGTCTGACATATGTGCCTCCTGTATTTACAGCTAATCGGCTTAGTAGGCTGGTGACAACCCAGAGTGGAATCCTCAGAGCTGAGGGCCTTGCCCTGCCTTTCAGTGATGACAATGAGAATTCAGCACTATAGAGATGGCTTCTCCCATATGCAGACCCAGCCCCAAACAGGAATGACCAGAGAGGGCTAAAGACACCAAAACCTGTCTGAGATGGTGGCGAGGCAATTTCCCAGGACACTTTCTTTGTTAGTGACCAGAATTTCTCTTGAGCAACATACACCAGACCATTCTCCTTCTCCTATGAGGGTATCCAGGGTGTCCCATATCATAGCATCTTCTAACAACAGGGCTAATAATTCAGATCTCAGCCTCCTTCCTGAACCACATTCATTAACTTCCCCAAAATTTATCATGCCTCATAAGGGCTCTGTCTTTTCGTGGCTATTCTTAGCCAAGAGGTTTAATTCATAATTAATGTGACTTCTTAATCTACACATAGAAGAACATATGGGTTTTAAATACGTAATATTCATTTTACTTCCCATAAGGTGGAACTGCACAGTAAACTGACTACTTTGGTTCCGTAACTGTGTTAAAGTGGTCAACGGTAGGAAAAAAATATCTGATGCCAGGGCCCATGCATGAAATTTTCTAAATAGGAATTTTCTAAATAGGTAACTATTTACCTCAGTTATACAAGTAAGTTCTGTTATGAATCCTGTGTTGCTGAGGTCCTAAGGATTGAGAGAGGAAGTGACATCACTGTGGGAGCTGCCATGTGGGGACAAGGATGTCCCCTCTTCTCTGCTGGTGCTCACAGTGATCCTTACCTGGTGACCCTCTCATCTTTCTGTGCCACAGCTATGGGCTTCAGGCTTCTCTGCTGGGTGGCCCTCTGTCTCCTGGGGGCAGGTGAGTCTTCAGAACATCAAATAGTTTCATCGTGTACCTGTACATGCATGTGTGTTCACATGTACGTGTGTGTGTGTGCGTGTGTGTGATGACTACAACTGCTTTCGTCATTCTGTATCCACAGATCTCACAGGTGCTGGAGTGTCCCAGTCCCCCAGACACAGGGTCATGAAGAAGGGACAGGATGTAGCTCTCAGGTGTGATCCAGTTGCTGGCCATACTGCCCTTTACTGGTACCAACAGACAATGGGGAAAGGCCCTGAGTTTCTCATTTACTTCCAAGGCAAAGAGGCAACAGACACATCAGGGATGCGTAATCATCGGTTCTCAGCAGAGAGGCCTGAGGGATCTTTCTCCACGCTGAACATCAAATCTGTGGAGCAAGAGGACTCTGCCCTTTATCTCTGTGCCAGCAGTGTAGCCACAGTGGGGCACAGTCACCTCCTTCCTGCTCACAAACCTCATCCTTCCCTCCCCTGGCAGCTTCCAGAAACCCTAAGCAGAGGCCTGTCTTTGGTCTTCTGTGTCCAAGGGAAAGAAGGAGATTTGGACCTCAGCTGTCCTTTGGATAGAAAGGAACCACAGAGTCACTCCTGGAACACCCTGGCTATAAAGGTGGGCGGTGGCACATTGGGTTCTAGAAATCCTGAGAGCCAGATCCACACTCTGAGGCAGACAGTTTCTAATGTGACATAAATACAAGAGTCTTTAGAGGAAAGAATGTTCCTGGCTTAGCCTGAGACTTCAGGGCTGGGAAAGGCAGTCACCTGTGAGACCCAGAGGTCGCATCTCATAAACACAATCATCAGTCCTGAGCAGTGAGCAGGCCTCTTCTCCTCTATTTGTTGATGGCGTCTGCTATCTGGAAGATCTGAGGATGTCTCCTCAGGAGCATTCTTTGTTCTGAAGCCCTTTCCTTTATTGTTTTCTGGAACGTAATATCCAACCCCTTTTCCTGTTTTGTGGACTTTCTCTGCTCTTGCTTCCAGAAGTCATGATCTAAGGAAGCCTCCCTTGTAAGATGCCCCGTAGGTGTGATTCCATGATCATATTAATGTATGCAGCTATGATTTAATAATAAAAAATAAAAATAAATAAATAATAATAATAAAAAAAAATAAGTAAGCCTCCCCTGAACCTCGTCCTCTCTGGTCCTCTGGTTCCCTTGCTGTGTGTGCCTGTGTCTCCAATGTGTATGCCAGTCCAGAAAAGTGATAATTTTGAACTTAACTGAAGGTCACACCAAACTCAATCTTTATTAGCAAATTATCTTTCTTTGCATTCAATATGCAGATGCTGGAGTCACTAGTTAAAGAGTTGAAAGCAGCAGCTCTGGCTGTCAGCCCTGGTGTAGCTACACAGCTCTCCTGTGGTACCGACCATGTCTGGGGCAAAGACTGATTTCTTTGGAAACTAGGAAGCTCCACACCAGTCATTAGGAGGCAGAGTCTACCTTCTAATGTTACTGTGTAGCACCAGTAACCTTACCTCCCACCATCCCTCTGCCTCTTCCAGAATTGCCTCCTCCCTCTCTGCAGCTAAGACCAGTTGATGTGCCACTGAACATGGTATTGATTTCCCGTACATCATCCTTTACTGACCTTGATTCCACCATCCCAATTTTCCCATTAGAAACTGCTCCCTCCATGAGCACTCATTGCCTTAGAAGGCATTCTATAACTTATATTTTATTTTATTTATTTATTTTTATTAAATCATAGCTGTGTACAATAATGCAATCGTGAGATAAATAACTTACATTTTAAATTTATTTTTGTTAATATCCATTCCCCACTCTTGAAAATGATATAATTTGCATTGTCTTTTGTTTATCAACATTTTAGAACAATATTGACATTTTGTGAGGCATTTTGTTTATCTTTATGATGGGGATAAAAATGACCTCTTTAAACCTCAACTTCTGTGTTTTATTGCTATTTTAGATGAAATATTATTCTCTTCCATTCTTCTCATTCTACTCCTTTCCCTTTAGGAAGATGCTTTAAGTAGGAAAATCTCACTGTGGCTTTACCCAGGGGCTCAGTAGAATGAAGGTGGTGTATTAAGCACAGCACGGTAGCTCAAAGAATACTCAGGATGACAACTAGTGTTGGGATTATAGTTTAAGGAAGTGGAGAGTAAAACTGGCAGGACAGTATTTATGGAATGTTCCCCCAGCTGACTAAGCAGACACTTCCCAGCATTTCTCAGGCCACCAAGAAGCCATGGTGAAGCTTCACCTATTGGACACATGGTGGCACTGTGGTCCCCTGGAGTCTAAGGGGCTCTGGCAGGAGTCTGGGACAGCAGCCTAGGAGAGAAAGAGTTAAGAAAAATGTGGGTTTGGATCCAGTATTATGCAGAAGTTGAGGTTTTCAGTTATTGCTAGGCCACCTACAGCCAGGCAAGTGGTGGGAGGTCCCTCTCAAACTTAATGAGAGCCAAGGTTGAAGAATGTGGCAGGACAGCCTTGCTGTCAGGGGCAGGTAGAGATGGAAGAGCACTGGCTCAGGGGAACGTGGGAAACCAAAGCCCAGGACATCTCTGCTTTCCCCTACCCTCTGTGAGGTCAAGCTAAACCACAGCCTTCATGAGCGTAAGGGGAGGGTCCTTCCTGAGCCCAGTCAGAAGGGATCCAGGCCAGGGAGAGTCTGGAGGGGCAGCAGGTGACATCACAGCTGCTTCCCCACAACCTGTCCCATGGAGAGAGGCTCTGTACATAGTCCTGAGCATCATAGCATTTAGCTGGGAGAGCCCCTTCCTAGTCCTGACCCTGCTATGAGCCCCAAACTCTTTCATTGTGACCCTGTGTCCCCTGGGAGCAGGTATGCTCTGGATCCCCTGGGGAACCCTATCACACGTTTGCAAGCCTTTCTCTTACTTTCACGTACAGATTCCCAGTACCTCTCAATTCTTGTCTTCACTTTATCTCCATCTCTCCAACAGGCCCCATGTGCTGGAATCACCCATATGCCAAGATACCACATTACACAGACAGGGAAAAAAGATGATCCTGGAATGTTCTTGGGTTAAGAACAATTATTCAGTGTTTGGGTATGGACAAGACCCAAGATAGGGATCAAGGCTGATCTATTCAGGTAGTGTGGGCAGCACTCCACAGGCGATGGCATGGGAGGGTCTCTTGAAATAGTGTCTCGTGAAACAAGATCAAGTGTTTCCTCTGACCCTGCAGCTGACCTTCACAGACCACTCTGTATATCTGTGCCAGTGCAGCTGCAGCCCTGGAAGGGTGGCCACATGCAAGAGATGGGTGGAGCCTGTCTCCACCAGGAGAAACAGCTGCCCTTTCTGCCGCCTTTCCCAGACTTCCCAGCAATGGGTCTCAGTCTGAGGGTCCTCATGTAACATGTGTGAGCTGAGGTCTACCACTATGATGTGTGTATGTAAATGCAAAGGATGCAATGTTATTTTGCTTAATTTGATAGTCTAGTAATTGAGTAAAGCAGAGAAATGGTAGCTCCCAACTTGGAATTTGCATTTCATCTTCTTTTCCAAGGGGAAGGACTAAGTAGAAAGCAGCTGAGCAGCTTTAAACTGCCCAGGCAGTCTGGGATCATACAGTCCACATGTCATATGCATAATGTCATCTCAGATTTAATTCTATGGGAAATCAAGCGTGTGCTTTCCACAGAAAAATAATTCTAAGTGGCAAGTTGTCAAACACTCAGGTAAAGAAACCATTTAGGTGAAATGTTAGCAGACACACTAAACAGTTAAGTCATTGGACTTGAAGATAATCAAGTAGTGGCATTATTAGGAAAAGACCATCAACTAGGCTTGGCACCCATAGGTCAGTGGTTAGGGTGCTGGCCACATGCATGGGGCTGGTGGGTTTGAACCCGGCCAGGGCCAGCTAAACAACAATGACAAAAATAACAAAAAAATAGCCAGGCTTTGTGGCAGGTGCCTGTAGTCTCAGCTACTTGGGAGGCTGAGGCAAGAGAATCACTTGAGCACACGAGTTGGAGGTTGCTGTGAGCTGTGATGCCACAGCACTCTGCCAAGGGTAACAAAGTGAGACTGTCACAAACAAACAAACAAACACACAAACAAAAATAAAAGACCATCAACCTATTCTCTCCCCATATCTGTGGGTACTGGACAGTGTTTTGAGTTCTGAGGGGAGATAAGGAAGGACCTAGTTTTTTCATTACTTTGGTTTGGATTAATATTCACAAGGTCTTCATTGTCTTTCCTGTGAAATATTATAGAATGATATTGTGCAAACATGTGATTTTCTTCCAGCCTGCATCTCTCCACAACACCGACAGGTAGAAGTCTGTACCCAGAAGGAAAGTTTCCTCACTTGGGATGTACTGACTACAAGACTGGAAGGTTCCCCACTGGGCTTCACAGGAAGTACAAACTCCAGGGGCAGCAATTGCTGTGTGTTAACACTGTGCCCACATGCACCTCTGTGGGGCTGCCGTAGGAGGGGGGCAGCTCCCCAAAGCCCCACTCACAGAGAGGGGAGCAGGCCACTTGCTTAGCAAGAAGTCAAGTCATCAATTGGTCAATCTGCTGAAACAAAAGTGAAAGGGTGAATTGTGAAACTGATGACTGACCTGTTTACCACATCAGGGTGTTTACAACGGTCTGTCATTCACGGAATGCTTTGCTAATACTGCTGAAAGATTTTTGTAAAAAGTTTTTGTCTGACCATAGCTTTTTTCAACCATTGATCCTTATTTATTTCTAGATACACTTTCAGTTCAGCCTATTTGATGCCAAAATTGATTTTGTATATTTCAGTCAGTGAGCACATCATAGATTCTTTATATTTTATAACAGATATATGAGCATTTCTGTATTATGTTTGTGTGATTTATTTCTAAATTGAACTGTACCGGAATATATTTAGATATGACTCCCATTTTTATGCAATCATACATATACTTTTTAGTAATATTTTTTATTAAGGTGTAATAGAAAGTCAAGCACTCAATTTAATACAAGGGCAGCTGGTATATTTTGACAAATGCATATGGCATGCAACCATAACCAAAAATCATGACAAAGAACACTTTTATCACTCAAGAAATTTTCCTCATGTTCCTTTTTAATCAACTTGTCTTCCAGAGCTACATTTATGATTTCTATTGCTATTAATTAGTTTTGTCCATTTTTGAACTTCATAGAAACTGAATCATATAGTACATTTTTATTGACTTTTTTATCCAAAATTAATATTTTGAGTACATTTATGTTGTATCAGAAGTTCTTTCTTTCTTATTGTGGAATAGTATTCCATTGTATAAATATACCAAAAGGTGTTTATTCATTCTCCTGTTGATGTATATCTGGCTTAATCCTGTCTTCAACTATTATGAAGTTGCTCTGAACATTTCTGTACAATGTATTGTGGAAAAATGCATTTGTATTTCTTAGGTATAGATCTAAGAGCAGAATTACTGATTTACGGGGCAGATGCGTGTATTATTATTTGAAAGTCCCACGGAAACTCATGTTGAAATTTAAGTTCCAATGTAACAGAATTGTAATGAATGTGAGACAATTAAGAGGTGATTAAGTTATGAAGGATCTGATCTCATGAATAGATTAAGGCTCTTATTTTGGGAGTGAGTTAGTTGTCAAGGGGACTAGAATCTTCATAAATAGGATGAGTTCAGCCCCATTTTCTTTGTGTCTTGATCCCTTCCCTTCACCTTTGAATAATGCAGCACAAGGCCCCCAACACATGTGGTCCCTTGATCTTGGACTTCCAAGGCTTCCAAATTATGAGCTGAATACATATTATTTTCATTATAAGTTACTAAGTCTGCAATATTCTTCCACAGTATTAAGAGAAAAAGGAACTGAGACAGAAAAATTGGTACCAAGCGTGAGTTTGTTGCTATTAAAAAATATAATCTACCCATAAGTGTAGAAGCAGCTATGAAACTGAGTGATGGGTAGAGGCTGGAAGGATTGGGAGGAATAGGCCAGCCAAAGCCCAGATTTCTGTCAGCCAGGCAGAGCTGGGACAGGAGGGGGTGGCCCCAGGATCCTCACTCCCAGGTTATGAGCACTAAAGACAATTGTGGGAGGTGTAAGGAGAGGAGAGCAATAGGGAAAGCCTGAATCTTCTTCAAGATTCTCAGTGGTTATGACCAGATGTTGGTAGAAATATGGATGGTAAAGGTAACTTTGAGGAGGTCGCAAAGGGAAAGGAGGAACAAGGTAATTGGGAACTACAGTAGATGTCACCCTGTAATAAAGTAGCAAAACCCTTCGCTGAATGGTGTCTATGTACTAGGACTTTATGGGATGCAGAATTTACAAGCAATGAACTAAGATACCTGATAGAAAAAAACATCTAAGGAGCAAATCATCCAGGCTGCTGTGTGGCTACCTTTAGTCACCATGAAATACAATCCAACAAGAAGGGACCAGGGGAGTGGATTTTGTAAACCAGGACAGTGGGTCACCTCACTGTCCTCTGCTCTCCTGCCATGGTCAAAGACAATACCTGTGGAGTTACAGAAAATGGAGGCAGTTGGTCTGAACCACTGGGGCAGCCTCTGAGGACAGCGGCACCCAGAGGGACAGACACAGACCCACCAGAGCAATACACACAGCGCCTTTGGTGAATTCCGAATTGGTTGTTCTGTGCTGTGAGTTGATAAAGTACCAGAATTAACTCTGGGGAATCTGTACTGCTAATCCCAAATAGCTGACTTTTGTCAGAGTTCTTCCCCACACTAATAATTTAAGGACAACTCAGATAAGCCTTGGGACTGATCGGATGGACTCAATTGTGGTGAGTCTGTGTCACTGTCTGCTCTGGGAGAGGTGCTGCAAATGGGCCCTGGGAAGGAAAATATAATCAGAAACGTATGGACCGAGCATCAGTGATGTGAAGGTCAGCCAGGCAGAGCTGGGACAGGAGGGCGTGGCCCCAGGATCCTCCTCAGACGATGGGCAAGGGTAAGTTCCCATGTGGAGCACTGCAGCAGGAGGTGGGAGGGAGGGGGCAGCCTGGGTGCTGGGCAGTGCAGGCAGAGAAGCAACCTTCTCATCAGAGAAACATCCATCAGGGAGCTCTGCTCCTCAAAGCCTGCATGGGGTGACCTGGGCTGTGACATCACAGGACACTCCTCCAGTCAGGAAATGTAAGGCCCAGAATTCAGCTCTTCCCCAAGAGAGCCAAGCCCTGAGCACTGAGGCCCAGTTCTGTCTGCCCCCGAACCATGGGCTCCAGGCTTCTGCCCTGGGTGATGCTCTGCCTCCTGGGAGCAGGTGAGCCCCGAAGATAGGACAGCATCCTGTTCTGAGCTTGCTCACCCCTGCTCTTCCACCTGACCTTGGGGAGGCTCCACCAGGCTGCCTCCTGTGCTCATTCTCCATCTGCTTTCCCCACAGGCCCAGCAAAGGCTGGAGTCACCCAAACTCCAAGACACCTGATCAAAGCAAGAGGACAGCAAGTGACATTGAGGTGTTCCCCTGTCTCTGGGCACAGCAGGGTGTTCTGGTATAAACAGGCCCTGGGTCAGGGCCTCCAGTTCCTTATTCAGTATTATGAGGGGCTAGAGGGAGAAAGAGGAGACTTCCCTGATCGATTCTCAGGTCACCAGTTCGGTGACTATCGCTCTGAGCTGAACGTGAGCACCTTGAAGCTGGAGGATTCAGCTCTGTATCTCTGTGCCAGCAGCTTGGCACAGCCCTGCAGAGCCACCAACATTCTGTGCACAAACTTCCTGGTTCAGTTCTGACGCCACAGCTGCAGGCCCAAGCCCAGTTTCACTCCTTCAAGGCTTTGGATTATTTCAAAGGCATTTCCTGGGTCCAGCTGAGCTAAGAATGATCCCAAACAAGAGAGCCCAGGTTAACACGTGTGGGAAAAATTGGTCCACTTCTCCACCAGCATCTTCGTGTAGCTTGTCATGATCTGGGCAACTTCAGTAGGAAAGCGACAATCGAGGCCCCAGATGTGTGTTAGATTCTTTGTATGTTTTATTACCTTTTAAGTTTTTACAACAATCATGCAAATCAGATATTTTATTTCCCTGTTTTAGATGGAAAGCTTAGGGATGTTGAATCATTTCCCCAGGGTTCCCTGGTTTGTAGAAGCAGTAATGGGAGACACACTTGTGTGTGTTTTTCAAGTCTGTGTGTCTTCCACCTCCCCTGCTGCCTTATCATCACCTGCTGGGTCGTGCTTAGGGACACTGAGTGCTGCCCTGCTTTCAAGGGCCCAGCTGGGCAGCAGTGAGAGCTCAGCCATCCCCAGGGGTCATTACTATCCCCTCCTCATCAGCAACTTTGAGGACTGTGTGATTTCCCTCTAATTCTTTATCATTTATGTGCATTCCTTGTGTCTGTTCTAAGTTTATTGCTTGCATTTTCATTTCTTGTGGTGTGTTTTGATGTACAAGAATTTTCTTTAATGCAATAGAAATTATAAATAATTTGGTTGGTGTCTCCACTAAAAAAATTCCTCCCTGCAATAAATGACTAAAAATATTTTCCTTAATTTATTCTAGTAAAATTTAAGTTTTACTTTTTCATGATTAAAAATAAATGTACCTGAAATACATTTTCATGTTCAAAATAGAGATCTAGGAATGGGCGGGAGAAACATATGTTCAGTGTAGAAGAAATAGTCTGTAAGAAATGATCCCTGGGGTGGAAAACTCCAGACAGTGGGTGGAGGGCTAATGATATGGGACCTTGCTGAGCTATTTTCTCCTAGAAGAAAGGCAGCTGAGAGCAGGGACCAGTGGGTGAGGGTTCATGACTGTAGGTGGTAGAGAGCAGAGGGCAGACCAGCAGGCAGGTGGGGACGATGGCATTACCAATGACTCCACCTAGAGCCAGGTCTGTTTCCTCAACACATAATCTGAAGCAACTCCCCACAGTCTGTCCATGTCACCTGACCCTGCCATGACTGCCAGGCTGCTTGTGTTAGCCTTTGCCCCCGGAGGCAGTTGGGTTCTCTAAAGCCTTCTCCTGGGAACACCACAGCCAAGTTCACTTGTGTCTACATTATTGGCGTCCCTCCTTGGACACACAACTTCCTTCTATTATAGATTCCATAGATGCTAGAATAACCCAGACCCGACGATGGTAAAGGAAAAGGACAGGACATAAAGTGGCATGACAGTGTCCTAAATTGTAACTAGGTACAGGCATCAGCAGACACCCAAGATGGGTGCAGCTGACCCTTACTGGTGCACAAATGAGAAACCTTGGCATGTCTGTGAGTTTCCATCAAAGGCAAGCGTGTGGCTTTCATTTCTGTAGACCTTGTGCCCTCCTATGTGAGCTGTCACAGCACAGCCCCGTCCCTCTGCACTCAAAGCTTAGTGGAAGATTTTGATGGCATTGTCTCCATGAGGCCACAATCCAGGCAGGAGAGACATTATCCCAGACAGCCCAGGATGGAGTCCAAAGGGTGCCTAGGAGCCTGCTCTGCACTGATGCACTTCCGCAGGTCAGTGTCAGTTCGTGTCAGCAGGAGGATGGAACGCACAGCACCTGAGTGAGGGGGTGCAGCCTCCTTGCCCAAGTCCTGCTGCTCAGCCGCAAGCAGAGAGGAAAGTTTGTGTAACACTGTCTGTACACAGATTCCACGGACAATGCAGGTCTCCGTTCTTTCTCCTGCTGGCCTTTCACGACTCCGTCTTCCCACACATGCCCATGGCCATCCTCGGCCTCCTCCCTGCGGGGTCTGCTCCCGTTGTCCTCCCTCACCCTCCTCCTCCTCCCTGCCTCAGCTCAGCACCTTCCTCATAGGCACTGTGCTCTCCACTCCACATGGTGTCCTTGGTGTCAACACAAGCCTCTCCTCTTGTGTTCTTCTTGCTCTATAAGTCAGTGTAACTACGGCCACCTCCTTGGGAAACGCGCCTTCAGCTGTTGTACTAGGCCCTTCTTTTCATTATAAATGCTGTGGCTCATCTATGGTGCATATTTTTATCTGTAGTTAAAAAAAATAAATAAATAAACACACACACACACAAAAAAAATAAAATAAATGCTTGTGGCTGACAACACTCCTAGCATTTAGCACCATTGTCATTTTCCATGACTTTATGTGACTATTTAACAGAAAGCTCTCTTACTCTCTAGACTGTCAACCTCATCTTTGTAAGGACTATAGATGTTTTTGTTTTCCATTTTATGACCAGTGCCAATAGCAGTTCCAGGTACTAGGGACCCATCTTTAGAGAATAGACAGTGAAAGATGAGAGACCCTCTAGGTTCTCACTTAGGCCAAGTCTGGACACATAAAATGGAAACTTCCATCCCTGTGTCTCCTGGGAGCAGATGAGTCCTGGAGAGGGATGAGGAATCCTTACCATGGAAGGGTGACTGGATCCCACGCCTTTCTGGAGGGCTGACTTTCCTGTCTGCCCATCCCCTCCCAGGTTTATTTCCTGCTTCCATCTCCTTCCCTCATAGGTCCTGGATTTTGGTTTCTCCCAGACAAAGGCACCTTATCATTCCCACAATGACCAGAAACATAATGTTGACCACTGGTATTAAAAGGTGACACATGGCTTCCCTATTAGGGAGAGTTTTCTCAACACACACATATCTCTTGGGTATCTTTGAGGCCGTTAAGCCTGATAACTAAGCTCTGGTCATGCGTGTCCACTCCCATGCACTGGTGGGCAATGCCAGAGAGACAGTTGTGCCCAGTGTCCCCCAGGCCACATCTGATGGTTCCGGTCACTGAGTAGACCCTTTTACCTGCTCCCTCTCCTTGTCAGGTAGGAAAGACTGACTGTGACAGCAGAGACTCTGTTTACACAGTGAGGCCATATTAGTCCTTGAAGAATTGTGACAGCCATTCTGGGCGGAAATAATGAAATATATGATCATCTAGGTAGTCCAAGGATAGACTAAATCTCAATTTTGTCTGAATGATTCATATCCATGCTTTAAAGACCAATGCAGTTTTATCTCCCTACGCAGTAAAGACCAAAAATAGACAAGTTTTTTCAAAGAGATGAACCTTAAAAAGGCCAAAATTAGAATATCTTCCTTAGGGACATCATCTTTCCCCACCCACTTGCCAAGCTATCTTTGAGAAAGCTCTGACCTGCTGGGATGTCATTACAATTGACACTGTGATAATACTGTTCCTTGAAAAGAAACAAAGATGAGCATTTCCAAAGTGTAAACAGTGTGAAAAATGGAACCTAACCCAATGAATTTGGAAATGCCGTGATTAGAATATGCTCATTTACTTTCCTTTTCAAATAAGGGGATTATTCAAAGCCTTTCCCAGAACAAGGGGTGAGACTCATTAAGCATGGTGATTAGGCTCAGAGATGGAAGCCTTGTAATTCTTATTCAGCACAAAGCAACGTCCACATCAAGTGTGTGGACCTCATTCCTTACCTACCTTCCTAGGGAGAAGCCAGATCTGTGCACCAGGGGCTTGTGTTCTTTTATGAAGTACACTTAACCCTCAGTTTGTTCCAAGACAATGGGCCTTTCCAAGGATCCATGCCAGAGCCTTCCTGTCTTTTGCCCATTTAGACACCACAAATGTTGCCACCTGATGAAAGGTCTAAATTTAAAGCTTTCATGTGTTTAAATGTTTTTAATAACAACTATATGACATATAAAGAAAATATCTACATCCTGTCCATGCAATCTCATCATTGGTGATCAATAAGAACACTCTGGCAGGATTCTTAACACCCCTCTTTTCTATGCCCATGCAAAACTTTCTACCCAAGTACACTCACAAAAATAGGGCCACTTCCACGCCTTTCCTGCCACATGCATAATTTTCTCTTAATGTACTTTGGTCTTTATTTTGCCAAACTGTTATATAGAGATCTAACTTACCCTTCTGAGCTGCTTCTTTCTGCATAAGGAGATGGACAGGTACATTTAGGCTGTCATCATCGTTTGGTACCTTGGTTGACAGATTTCTAAATTGTGCCAAAGATTTCCAAAGTGACTGAATCACCTCCTTGTGAACCCCAGTTCTCCCTGCCTGGACACCTCATTGATGAATCCAGTTTTTCCATCACTCCAGCCCTAGCAGGCCCAAGAGCTAAAAACATTTCTCTTACATGAGGAGATAGGGAAATAGAAAAGGATAGACATTTATTAAGCCTATCTGAGACTATACCATTGTGAAAGCTAACAGCCCTATATAAACCCCTGCACCTCCTTCCTGTCTTCCTAAGACAAAGGAGACGAAGGATGTGGTTAGCCCCTACCCCCCCACCCTGAGACATTTGTACCTAAGGACCCTAAGTTTCTAGGTATGCTATAGAATTTTCTCACCCTCCCAGGGCCCCATATAATAGGGGCCTCTAACTGCACCTAGGAACAAATGCCACCTTAGTACTGCCCAGGTGGATTGCTATTCCTTTCAACAAAGCTGACCTAAACTTCTCTGCTCCCTTGTGATCTTGTCTCTGGGTGTCTCTGTTTCTCCCTTTCATAAACAGTATCTCAGTTAATCCTCATAAAACACTGGGTGGGGTATTACTCTTGCTTTATAGATGAAGAGGTCAAGGTTCAGAAAGACTCATGAATGGCCTTATCTTTTGTCTCAGAGCTAATACAGGATGGGCCAAATTACTAATGGCTGACTTGGTTCTGTGTGGAATGATGACAGCCATGGGGACACTGGAGTTTGAGGCAGAGCATGTCTGTGATCACTGGGGGTTGTCACTGTGTAGATACTATACCAGGGCAGGAGGGTCTGTGCATCCTACAGCCTCTGAGGTGCAGCATTCCTGTACTGGAAGTGGGGAGGCTCCACCAGTAGTAAATCCTGGGATCAGAAGACCTGAGCTCTGGGGAAGCCATTCCTATCACAGGATGCTTCAGAGACACAGGTGGATGTGGATAGACCCTGGAAGGAGTTGTGCGAGGGAGGGAGGAGGAGTCACTGAATGGTCACTTCATGTATGTGAGTATAGAAGACAGTAATGTTAATTACAATCCCATCCGATACTAATTAGTTTTTCCTTTTAGGTTATTGGAAGATGAGATAATTTATTTTAAAGGTGAAATAACTATCTCAAATGCTCCTTTACCTGTGAAGGCAGGTGGCGAAGGGAGAATTGGTGTTGTTGAAGAAGGCACAATTTCACAAATAGCTCAGTATTCAAACACAAGCATCTCTGGGGCCAAGAATAGGTAAGTATTTCTACATTCTAAACTTAGGGAAACCTCATCTTCTTTGCTTTGTCAAGGAAAGAGACACAGGCACCAAGGAGGGACAGTTGAGGAACATGTCAAAGTGGCCACAGGATGTTGGTGAAAAAGGATATCTACTTCCAAGTTATTTGTGAGGCTGCAATATAACCCTCTTCCTTCTCCTGAGGGTTTGTTAATGTCTCCAGCACGGGTGTGTACCTGAGGCTGTGGGTTCTTTGGGAATCAGGGACAAGTTGGGTCAGATGGTAACAAAAGGCCTACATCTTACAAAGCAGACCTGAAAGTGGAAACCCTCTTGTTTCTTAGGCCTTGTTGAGGCCTTGTCAGTCTCTAACGGTCTTGGCACCTGAAAGCAAGTGAGCGACCATGGCAGTCATAGTGATGTGATGTTGGTCAGCAGGTAAAGAGCACCCAGGACACTGCACCTTGACGCACATTGCCCTGGGTGCGATCAGAGCTCTGAGAAGAATAATCCCTTCTACCTTCTTTTTCATTTGCCATCAAATGCCCAACTGAGCTAAAATTAAGCAGGCATAGTGGGAGCCTCGAGGAACCAAACCATGCTGCTTGGCTCAGTACACAGAGGACCCTGGTGGGATGGTGATGGCAGGGTCTGGTGCCCAGGGACACCAAGGTGTAGATGATGAGATTAGAAGTTAGACCGGGAGAAAACCCAACTGAAGCTGCAGCACACCAGAGAATCGTAGGTTGCATTTCTACCAGAAGATGGTGAAAATGACTCACTTTCTGCTATGATGGGCTTGGGCTCCAGAGCTAAAATGATTTTGGCTTTTAGAGAATTTGCAAAATCTGGCACATTTAGTCATCATCTTGGGTGGCCTCTGCTAGACAGTACAGTTACATTCAGCACTGGCCTGGCCTGCTGGTCTGTTTCCATGGGGTTACTTGAGTACCTATAAAGTACCACTGGCTACTGGGCAGAATGAGAGGGAGCAGAAGTGGGGGAGGGACATCTGCAAATGAGTCAGTAAGGTGGACGTAGGGTTTTTCAATTCATGTGTGCATAAGGATAAAAACCCAGTTCTCCCTCAGCCCCTATGAAAGAAGGGCCAAGACTTGACAACCAGGAGATATGTGACACCCTATGTGCTCCAGGACTGAGAGACCCGCGCTGTGAGCTGGTGATGAATATGAGGTGTTAGCCCCAAGCCCTCACTATGGAAGGATGTGCAAGGATCTCTGGGCCTATGAAGGGGTTTGAAGTGCCTTAAACCTCAGTAGACGAGGCAGCGTGGTGCAGGGAACCTCAGAAATGCTGTGAGTTAAGACTCTCCTCTGCATGCAGACTGCCCCTGCACCCCTCTCTGTGTGGGAGTCAGTGCAGGAGGAAGCCGGCTTCATGGAGGAATGAATGACCTTGGAACTGCAGAAGCAGCTGTCACAGACACAGGTGCTCCCCAGGCTCAGGGAAAGGAAGCTCCCAGGTTTCTGTCCTTGCAGCACCAGCACTCTGAGACACCCTGTGCATGCTCTATCCACCCGTTATAAAATCCAGGTGCTCTTGCTGCTCTGCTCTGAGTTTGCCAAGTTTGCCAAAGGAACAATGTACAATGGGACCTATTGTACATTGTCTGGATTAAAAATGGCAATTTCACTCTCAGAGCACTGAGGAGATTCCATGTCCCTCTGCTTGATTGTCCTTTGTCTATAGGAGCAGGAGATTTAAGAAAACCTAGAGGGGATCTCTGTCTCTGTGGCTGCCTATTCTGGATGTTTCCTGTCTCTGGCTTCCACCTCCATCCTTGGGCTCCTGACACCCTGCTCACACAGACCTCTTGAAGGTACGTGGTAGGGTGGGACAGTGACAAATGTGAATAAATTCTACCCTGTGGTAACATTTACTGGAAGTGACATAAGCTGGAAATACATCAGAACCAATTTTACACATAGTGTTATTGTGGCAGGGGACTCCTGAGGGTGAAAGTACACTGGTGTCCTCTGAGCTGGTCATCCCAACATCCCAGTCCATCAACTGGACGTGCATCTCCTAGGTGTGTGGGACTCCACCGGAGATCTTTGCCAGCAGCAAAGACCTTACTGATCCCTTTCTCTGCTCTGCTTCAGACTGTTTTCTACCCGTTGGCAGTATCTTCTGGAACTGGGCCTAACTTCTTATAGCGAGAGGGGTCGTGACTCCTCAGATGAAGGGAGGGGGGTTTCAATGAAGTTTCGAGAATTATGCTAGAAAGTAAAACAAAAAATTAATTTGCTCATAATGCAGACTGTTAGGAACCCCAATCAATCCAGCTGCCTCCTTTTTATTATACAGCTCCCACCAGACTGTTAGGCATAAAATAGTTCTGACTCATTCTAAAGGTAAGATTTTGAAACATTTATTTATTTCAGAATTTGTTTAGAAACAAAAGAAGCCCTGTTGTGTGGGGAGTTGAGGGCAAAAGAAAAAAATAGTATGGAGATTAGAAAATTCATGGGCAGAATTTTTGTTTTTATTTTTTTATGTCTAAGATTAATTGAAAATTTCAAATTAGATTGGTGCCTGCCAGAGGCAACATTTCCCTTGCCCCTCTAAACTTTGAACCCAAATAGCTTTCAGGACAAAGACATGCCAAATTCTCTCACCCATATCCTTACCATCTTCCACTCTTGCCCGGATGATGCATACGGCCAGGGGAATTCAGGGACAGGGTCAGAAATAGGAGACCTCTAAGGGAAGATGACTGCATTTGAATTTCCTGTGTGGAGTGCTATTGAAACATCCAGACAGCAGGTCCAGCTAAGAATAGGAAAAGAATGAGAGAAGAGAAAAAACTGTGCAGAGATGGAGTGTGGATTTGGTGACAGCGTCTGGGGTATGGAGAGGGGGTGACCAGGTAGACCTACCAGTACTGTGAATGAAAATCCACCTCCCAGTCACTGTTTTTTGTGAATTCTATGTCTCACAATATTTCACCTTTTAACATTTCTGATGATAAGTGACAGTAATTTCTTTTGTCTTTCTTACTTGTACAGAGTAGATGGGTGCATGTCAGAGCTGCTGCCATCTCACCCTCAACTAAGTAATCAGTCAGGTCATCCTGAGGCTCAGTGATGTCACCGCTGTGTAGTGACAGTTCCCGCCTCCTCTTTCCTGCTCACCAGCACCTGACCTAGTAAAACCCTACATCTACCCTGACCCTGCCATGGGCACCAGACTTTTCTGCTGGGTCTGTCTTCTGGGGGCAGATGAGTCTTCAGAACACCCCAGCAGCTTCACTGTGTGTGTGTGAGCACACACATGAGTGAGTGTAACTACAACTGCTTTCCTCATTGTGTCCCCAACTTCCATCTCTACAGATCACACAGGGGCTGGAGTCTCTCAGTCGCCCAGGTATAAGGTCTCAGAGAAGTGACAGAATGTTATTCTCAGGTGTGATCCAAATTCTGGACACAACATCATTTACTGGTACTAACAGACCATTGGGCAGGGCCCAGGATTTCTGATTCCCTTTCAAAATATACCAGACCAATCAGGGACGCCTAGTACTGGTTCTCTGCCCAGAGGCCTGAGGGACCATTCTCCACTCTGAAGATCTAGCTCGCAGAGCAGGG
>CAUYPK010027743.1:0-25080 GCA_963574355.1 Loris lydekkerianus
CAAAATAATAATAATAATAATAATAATAATGATAATAATCAGCCATGATTGAGAACTTAATGTTAGACTTATAAGAACTTTATGAGGTTAAATTTGTGTTATTCCAAGTCCCCCAATAATCAAATGCTGAGACAATGTTAAATATGCTAGAGATTTATTAGGGGAAATTCTGCTGAGGGAAAATGTGGAAGAAGCCATGGGAGGCCAGGAGAGCCAAGAGGCTGCAGGTCTGACTCCTGTGAAGACAGAGGGAAGGAAGGAAGGGGGAGTCATAGACTGCAGTGAAATTCTTAGAAAGTTTCAGAATGACTGACAGGGAGTCTTTGAGGCAAATTTTGCTAGTTGGAAGAGCCCTTGTCTTGCAGGAGTAGGCCTGCCTTGCTTAGTCATCTTTTGGCAATAGCCTGTGAGAAGTGTGACCTCAGCACACACACAAGGACAGATTTTAGAACACAACAGCTGGGGCCTTCTAACAGTCATGTTCTACCCTGCAGATGATCTGAGAGGTACATTTTCTTGGCCCTTCCACATTTCATTCCCGTTTTACCAATAAGAATTTACAGAATTTCAGAGAGATTAAATCATTCCTAAAGATGATGCAACAAGCCAGTGTGGGAAGCAGGATGGGATGTAGCTCTATTTAGCTCCAAACCTGTATTTTTCCATCACCTGTGGTTTTGGCATGTGGTAGGAGGAGTGGGATGAAGTTGACCACAAAGTTCATTTGATCTCAGACTGTTTTCATAGGTCCGTAGATTTTAGTTCAGGATCAGAAGGTACTGGAGTCCCCTTTTCAACTCTGCTCTCTGCTTTCTGAGAGGTCACAAAACAAATAATGCCCAGAAGAGAACAGATGAAATAGTGAGAATTCTGAAAAGTAAGAAATATGAGGCATTACTAAAAGAAGCAAAGATATTCTACCTGCAGGGGAAAAAAGTTAAGGGAACTCCCATAGTTATCTTCAAACACTCAAGTAACCTCCTTTACAGTAAGACATCATATGGGACAAAAAGGTGGAAATAAGCACAGATGAAGAATTTTCTAACTGGTTCTGTTCAAAACCTGCTCTAAAGATATAAGTGTCTTATTCATGCTCCACACTCCCAGTACACTGCTGGGCATATATAGCAGGTCCTTGCCAAATGTTTATGGGCCTGAGAAGGGAGTAGAGAGAGGAAAGAAAAGAGTGGAATACTACACCATTGTTTTCTTGAACACATTCACCTAGAAGCCTTATTTTTTCACCCACTGACTCATTTTTTCCTTAAGTCTGAGGATAATAATCAATTTGAGTTCAGAGGTAAGTTATACAGTCTGTATTTGAAGATGAAGTAACTCTGAAGGCAAGTAAGATGGTTCTCTTAAGATTACAGGTACTCGATGAACTTTTCCCTTTTTCTATAGGGCTTACTGGTGGGAGGTTCTTGAAAAGAAGCCGTGTTAAGAAGCCTGGACAAGAAGTCTTTAAAAGTGAACTATCAGAATATATCAAATCCGAGGAGCTGTATATTGGAGCCACAGTGAATATGAATGGCTACCTATTTCTTTTACTCAATGCTGATGAGTACACCTTAAACTATATGGAGAAGAATTTACATAAGGTGAATTTATGTTGTATAATTCTTGATTTACCTCTCTGCCCTCTGCAATCTGTGTTTTTTTTTTCTCTAAGGCTTTTTCTTCTTCCTCTTGCCACTGGTTTTAATCCATGAATAATGGATATGTGCGACTTGGCCACAAGTCCCATCACGGAGGCCAGGTCCTTGTCTGCTGTGCTCACACGCTGGGTTCTCTGAGCATCACGGATTCCAGGCACAGGCAGGAGTCAGGGCTGGGGTTGAATCAAGTTTCCTGGGTTTTCTGCTGATGCTAACAATGTTTTCAGAAAGAAATTCAACAACTATAGGAAAGGAAAAAAAATCTGGTGCCACACACTGTGCCGTTCCAGTTAATTGGCAGAGGCCAACAGAGAAGGCCAAGACCCGAACAATCAGAAACCCCAAGGGGACCCGATAGTTGCTGGGATTGCAACTTCCTATAACAGTATCCACCTAAGGCCTAAATGAGAATTTAAGGAGAAATTGACAACAGTAAGCTCAAAGAGTTTTTTTTTGTTTGTTTGTTTTAATATTTGAAATAAGATGGCAGATGGGTACTACTACTGAAAGTGGTATTGTGGCAATATTGTTCAGTAAAAATAACATATTGATAAAATCTTGATTTTAATTGTGAACTAATTCAGTGTACAAACATGTATATTTGGTAATCATTGCCTAATATTAAAAATCTATTTGAAAAATTTTATTTTAAATGTCCATCCATAAGTAATATTTATGTACCATTTTTATACCTGAAATACCAGTTTTTATCTCATTTATACAGTATATAAAACGCCCAGGGTTAGGTTGCTAAGATCAGTCTCTCTGAGTGTATTATACCTTTCATATCAGTTTGGGTCCTCTGAGAAGCAGATGACAAGACAGAATTAGATGTGCAAGAGATGTATGGGAGGAAACACCTCTGAAGGATAAAGAAGAAAAGGGGAAGGGACATGGAGGAGGCAAGAGAGCCTTCAGACTCTGAGGCAGGTCTGTCCCATGTAAAGAGAGAGAGGAAGGAGGTTGGAGTGTAAGGAGGCAGCAGCTGGAGGCTATAAGCAAACAATAACTCTTCCCTACAGGGTTTCTCTTGACAGGAGGCCTGAGCATCCAGAGCTCCCATGGCTACCACACCATCTCTGCAATTGTGTTAGCGATGCAGTTTATCATAAAGCCATGAATCAGTAGCTATAGGTATTCAAAAACACTGAATTCAGGAAACAGAAGACCAGCAGACCTGGCTTGGAAACCTGACTACACACTTAACAGCCGAGGAACCTTAGACATGTATCTTCCCTGAGCTTCAGTTTCTTCTTCTTTGAAATGAAAGTAACAACAGTGCCTATCTCATGGAGCCGCTATGAAGATCAGATGTGATAATGCATGTGAAATGCTTAGCTCATTGTAGCTACTGTAAATTAGTGTTCTATTCCCAAACAGCATGATTCTATACCTTAATATAAAATATATACAGCATGAATATAAAACGTAAAGGGCTTTTCTCCTTTCAGAAGAATAAAAGCAGGATGGGACATTATCTGGTATCTCATTCCAAGTGAAAACTGCATTTTAAAACTACCCCTAACAAGGACATTATAAGCAGAGAAAAATTATTATACTCTTTAATATAAGTCTGAAGAGTCTTTTCAAAAGAGCTATCATGGGTTCTTTCAAAAGATCCTATCATGCAAATAAATGAAAGGAAATGCAGAAAGAGGGGAGGGCCTGGGGACCTGCGCAAGGTGCCAAACCACCTGGATCATTTTCTGGTAGAAGAGAGGGAGCTTTATGCTAAATTACCATCAATGTTTTCATTTCAAAATTTTGTCTTTTCATTTTTGATCTTTTAGATGTAATTATTTACAACCCATGCTCTACTAGATGGAATAAGACATCCTACTAAATCAAAGAACAAATCACAGGGTAGAAGACAGGAACAGTGAGCTGCCTAGAGAATGAATGTACGGGGCTTATAGTGTAGATCTTTGATACCAGCCCTGCTCTGATCCTTGCATAATCTAATAGCCAACAGTTCCAGAGGGAGCCATTCTAAAGATGTAGAGAAAATGGAGGTCCACTTATCTAACTTCAAATACCCATTCTGTCCATTAGGGTCTCCCAACATATTGGGCCAGTGTCTTAGGGCTACAGGGAGAAGGCTGAGCTGATTTTCTGACATCTGTGGCCAACTGTTCCTTAAGCACATTTCTGTCCTCTCGGATCTGGAACCTGTGTTACCAACGGTCCTGAATACTTAAGTTGGTCTCTTTGAAAAGACTTATTTGCTAAGTTCAGTTTCATAGTATGAACTGGTCATCAGAAAAATTTGGCCCCCTAAGTCTAAAGCAAATTTAAATATGTCTTTCCTCTCATCTCACCCTTATAGTTTCCTTATAGCGACTTTGACCTTGCCCTACAAAAGGTGAAGGATGAAAAATCAAAATCCAGAGAAATCAAGCAGATATTTACAGCTATTGACTGTAAGCACACAAAGAGGGTGGATTATAATACATTCAGGTAAGCCATATTCTGCTGCTCATAATCTGTTTTCTTCTCAAGATTATCCAAGGAATGGAAAGAACAATTTCTTTCTTAGTGCTTCCTTATTAGTTGTCTACTTTTTTAAAAATTAGGAATTGTCATTTATTTGCACTTTTATTAGCTTTATGGTCAAGTTTTGGCCATTAATATTATAGTAAATTTTGTGCATTTGCATATAAAAAGCTTATAGGTGGAAACAGAGAGACAAAAACATAAAAAATCAGTCGGTCAGTCACTTTGTCTTGTGAATCATGGTGTTGAAGGATGGGGGGAAACAACAGGAATGGTACATCTGAGTGAGAAAGATATTTTAAAAATGCTGTTTAGGGCACCACTCCAAAATCTGGGGGGAAAATGAAGGGCATCATCCTAGGAATATGATGAAGTGGGAGAAGATAGTGAAAACTTTACTGCAAAGGCGATATGTGTACATCTGTGTATGTTCACACACATATGTGTGTTCTCAAGGACATAATGGAGGAATCATGGGAAAAATTTATAATGGTAGTTAGAAATATTAAATCATGACCAATAAAGGTTTTCTCTAAGGTAAAGCTGAATTCTGGGACTATCCAGTGGCTGACCTAGGCAAATTTCCAAACAGTGGAAACACAGGGAAATTCAAATTCACAATCCAGTATAAGTGTGAGACTTCTTAGCCTCAAAACAAAGTGAATGGAGCGTTCAGGAGAATGTCAATTAAATAATGGATGGAGGACAAGGGGGACTTTCTCTTTCGGCTGAGAATTTTGGCTCCTGTGAACAATTGTGGCTGAAAGCTATATAGTAAACTCGGCTGATGCAGTCAAAATGTGGGCTGAAAAATGAGGAAGTGAGCCCAAGAGAGGGTAGCAAGGAGGTCTTTCCAACTTTGTGTCTGCAAAGTTGCCTATTGCATCACTACCTGATCGCCTGGAGCCCACTGTTAGGCCCAAAGTGTCCCAAGAGCTCATTTGTTATTTTAACAAAGCTCTTTTGTGTCTCCAAAATGTTCTTTTGAGAAAAACAGAGGACATATTTTTATTGTTTAGAATTCCCAACCTTCCGGGATAAGTAAGAATTTATAGTTCTTTATTATTGTTCATAGTCACATACACATGTTCATGATGTTTGGGAAAATAAATGGAGACAGAGTAAAGAGCAAAGACAATTACTCAGGCAGCTGGCGAATGGAAAGGCAGTGGAGGAGAAAACAAGAAATTTCCGTCAGAAACGAGGGAGTGGTTTTGTTTTATTATTTTGTGTCCTTCTACAAAAGTATCCATTCTCCTAATACTCTTGCAAAGTCTATTGGAAACACTTCAGTGAGTTTATGGGGCTTTTTGGGAAGCACTTAGACGAGGCAGTAGATTCAAGGAGGAAAAGTTGCTGTGCAGATGGAGGCCTGACTCTAATTGTAAGGGATAAAAGGTCGCCATACTTTGTGGGTAGAGGGCTGGCCTCAAGGCACTGCATGCTCAGAAAGAAGGAACTCCCCGTCCCAGAATTTCCTTCAGATGAAAATCAGATGAGGTTATATCAGGCATGAAAAATCCTTCAGTGGCTCACTGTTGTCTTCACAATAGATCCAAACATTTGACTGCAGCCAGCAGGCCTTGAGTGATGTGACTCTGTATTTCTAGTGTCATCACTTCTTTGTCTCTAGCCCTGTTTTTTGGCCTCCTTGACTATCTTTAGGTTTCTCAAACACTTCAAGTTCTTTCCAGCCTTTGCACAGACTGTCTCCTCTGTCTGGCATTCCCTCAGCACCATCCTTTTGTGGCAAATTCTCAGACTCATTTCCAAGGTCAACTTCCCATAGGAACTTTCTTTCTCTGATTATCCTATCTAAAGCAGATCACTCACTGTTATTCTTAGCCCTTTGTTTATATTTTTCATAGCACTTAGCACAACTTGCAGTTGTCTTATTTAGAGATATGTTTACTTGGGGGAGGGTGTGCATGTGTGTATGCTTGTGTGTGTCTTCCATTAGAATGTGAGCTTTCTGGGAGCAGGGACCTTGATGGTCCTATTCATGTCAGTATCCCTGGCACCAAGTTCTGGGCTTAATACGTGTCTGTGGTCCCTGAATGAAATCATGAACCACTAGCATTATTCTTAGAGGTCTTAGTTGGAGGTAGTGGTCTAGACTTTAAAGGAGAGTGTACACCAGGAGTGCTGCTGTCCAGATTGCCATGAGATGCTCTGTGTCAGGTTCTGAGCCCTCTGTGCTTGGCCCACAACTGCAGGTCCCTGCACCTTGCCTTCAGCCTTCTCTTTTGCTACTCACACCCCTTCCTGGGCAAAGACAAAGGAACTAAGTCACTATCACACACATTCTAATTTAATTCTTTGTTCATTGCTTTTACTAGCTGATATTTTTCTTTCTCTAAGTGTGAATGTATGCGCGTGTATTCTGGCTCCCCTCACCAGAATGTAACCTCTTTGATGGAAGGGACTTTCTCTTTCTTGTTTTCTGCTTTCTGTTATCGCTTACCACAGTGTCTGGCGAACAGTAGAGTGTTCATAAGGGCTAGTTAAGTGGATACATTTTATTTAGCCCTTACGGCTATAACTTTGACCTATAAGCTGATGTCTCTGTATTAGTTTCTAAAGCTCAGACCTTTCTGTGACCTACACGCCAGGAAATCTGAACACTTCTAGGACATGTCCCCCTTGGATATTTCTTATGCATTTCCAAATAACTTTTCCTAAATTGACCTCATTTTCATCTTTCATAAGGTTGCAGCTGGGGATTGTATTCTGGTAAAGGTCACCATAATGCCCAGGACAGGGGTCTGCCTTGTCTTTCATTTCCCCTATATCATGATCTCTCCCACCTGCCCTTTGGACTTTTACTTTTTTTTTTTTTGAGGTGGAGTCTTATTCTGTTGCCCAGGCTGGAATGCAGTGGCATCATCGTAGCTCCTCCAATCTATCTCCTCCATCACTGCAGCCACCAATTCCAAGGCTGATGTGATTCTCCCACCTCATCCTCCTGAGTAGCTGGGACTACAGGCATGTGCAACCATACCTGGCTTAAGTTTTCTATTTTTTGTAGAGTTAGGGTGTCAGTCTTTCTCAGGTTGGTCTTGAACCCCTGACCTCAAGCAATCCTCCCTCTCTGGCCTCCCAAAGTGCTAGGATTACAGGCTTGAATCACTGTGCCCAGCTGGAATTCTGCTTCTTACTGCCTCTGGAAACCTCCCCTTTACTTCATCCCCTGCTTCCTCATTGCAGCTCAGCTTTTTATTACTGTTCACTCAGACCCTCTGGAGAGCTTTGTAACTTTATTTCCTTTCCTTAACTCATATCCTCCAAAGTTGTGGCAGAGTGATCTTTCTAAAATATGATTGGATCATTCCTGTGCTCTAAATCCTGCCTACACCTCTCTTATTTCCATCTCCCTAGAACAATACTTTTGTAGAAGCTACCATTTATTAAGCACTTAACTATGGGCCAAGCACTGTGCTGAATGCTTTACATCTTCTGGTAGGTAGCTTTCTGTTGAGTTGTTACTTGTTTGCTTCCCTGCCTCCACATCAGCTCTTGCCAAGTACAATAGATGTCTGTTGAATAATTTAATGAATGGTCCTATTTCTTAAGGAACATTCAGTCTAAAGCATACAGCAAACAAGTAAATAATTGATTACCTTGCACTAGGGAAGGGCCATCTGGCTCTGACTTAGAGAAGTCAGGGAAAGCTAGGCCTGACCTTCCCTAGGCAAGTGACTCGGGCAACTCACTTTACTTCTCTGCACCTCACTCTTTTGTCCATAAATTGGTCTCAGGTTCTTTCCAAGCTCTGATAATCTGAAACTCTTAACATGTAGGTTTATAATTTTCTTGTAAAATGTTCCTTTTTTGTGAGTTGAAACAGAGAAGAGTAAAGGCAACTAGAGGCAGGATTGCAGAATAGGCCTGTGGGCTTCACTTCTGTGGCCCTGACACTCTGTTCTGCTTAGATACTTTAGTATATACAAGCCCCTGACATTGCCTTTGTTCCTCTCAGGAAAACCTTGAGGACAAGAGCTAATGAACTACCTCTGGATAAGGTGCTATGGTTGATAATGGATTAATGTGTGGGCCTCCCTCAGATATTTGCCCAGAAGTGACCTGAGGGAATATAGGGACAGGCGGTCATCAGGAAACACATGTAGGGAAGTTTCTCTGTTTAGTTAGGGAATATTTCTCTTTTGCTGTGATGGGGTCACCACTTCTGCCTCTATGCTGAACCTATTTCTCTGGGACCCTTTGTTCATGGTCTGCCGGGCTCCTCTATGAGAGCTGCTGAGTGTTACCTGAAAGAATGAAGAGAGCCCTTCTTAAAGGCTCAAGATACCTAGTGACAGGCAGGTTTCAGCAGGGAGCAGTGCAAGGAGTAGGCATGGAAAGGCTAGTATTTCATGCAGTTGGGGACATGGACAGCAGCCATGAGGGCCCCAAGCCAGGGGAAGACATGGTCAATCCCTCCATCTGACTACTTCCTTGAGGCTTGATGTACTCATCAGAGATGGTGCCCAATGTATCCTGTGTATATTTTGTTTATCTGTGTGCTCATCTCTTCTCCCCACCTGGGGGAAATCTATCAGAGGGTCTATCAGGTCCATGCCTAGTTCACTCTTGTATCTTTCCAAGATACCTCCAGAACCCAGTGTATCAGGCCTCAATAAACATAGTGAACTATATTGCACAGTTCTTTTCAGACTTCCATTATTGACTGCAGGGTCAGTAGTTCTCCTGTGAACATTCGTGTAATAAATTCCCTTTAAGATTCAGAGCCTCAAGAAAATTTTCTCTCTTGTAAAACTAAAATTTTTCCTGAGGGAGGTAGTATTTATAAATAGATCACTAGTTTTGGGTTTGACAAACTCAGATCCAACTCTCATCTCTCTTATTTCCCAGCTTGTTGGCCTTGGGAAAGTTGTTGAACAATTTTTCCATCTGTAAAACAAAGATAATAATACCTACTACATAAAGCTGTTGTGATAATTAAATTTGATAGTGTATGTAAAGATCTTATTGTAACATACTGACTAGTGCGTGGTGGCTATTCAGAAAATGAAAACCCTTTGTTTTAAAGGTTGCAAGTTGGTATCACTGGCAATAGTAATGGAAACCTACATCCAGTTTTTGGTATTTCAATAAGCTACACATTTACCTGTGGTGGAGTCATTCAAAACATTCTTTAATAAATGAGATTGGAAGAGAAACATTTTAGAAACTTGGAGGCCATGAAGATGGAAAGCAATGAACATAATTGTTGGTGGACTAAATTTATGAAACATTGATATAATCCACCCTATTACTGTCATTACTTCAAGGAAGCAGATTGTAAATTTAGTGCTTAGAACATGGTAATAATCTCAAGCTGATTTATCTAGGACAATTACCTCTCCCTTTATATAGTTTTGCTCTATCTTTATTTGGATTACTCAATGTACATTGTTACTGGTATTTTTATTATAAGCTATCTAACATCTTTTAAGGAGGCCACTAGTCTATGAATTTATATGAACAAAATCAAAACCAAATACAAATTCCCAAAGCACTCAAACATAGGCTCTTATCATGAGCCAAATAGATACTTTGACAGTATTCATAGCCTATCTTCAAGATGGAAACCTCAGTATAGTATGTATTTTTTAAAACAGCATTTTTCACCTTTCTAAACATATTAAACACAAATAATGTAAGGTGATAGAAAGAATGCTGACCTACAAATAAAAAAAGATGGAGATTTTTGATTTGATTCTGTCACTGCCTGGTGGTAGTGTTTGTATTGGTGAGGGCTTAGTTTTAAGAAGCAAAATCCTCTCTGGCTAGTTAAGCAGAAAAGGAATTTATTGAAAGGGTCCTGGTTAGTTCATAGTATCTTTGGTAGGGCTGGAAAAATAAGCTTGAGGCTAAACTGAGGAACAGTGCTGAGAAGTGGGCTATAGAACTTGCCTGATGAGAAATGATCTGTTTTACCACCATCACCATTCGAAACTTGTTGCTACACTTGCATTACTACCAAGAACTCAGTTTTACTGCAGCCAACAGGATCACCACTTTTGGCAAGCTTGCGTCCTTTGCCAACCCTGAAAACTGGAACCCTCTGACACCACCCATTATTGCCCATGCTGAGATGGTTTTCTCCTGCTAATCCCTTCTGAGGCAGACTTGGTGAAGTCTAGGTCACCTATTTACATGTTTCTAACTGCAAGAAAGGCTGGGAAATAGAGGTCTGACTTCCATGTTGGGGTGGCAGAGAACATAATGTGGGAATTTCCCCAAATATAGAAAAGCCGTTTATAAGGCACCCTTTGTACAAAGTTTCAGTTAGGATGAATAAGTTCTAGAGACCTATTTTACAGCATGGTCACCATGTATAATGTATTATATACTTGAAAACAGCTAAGAAAGTAAATCTTAAATGGTCTGACTACAAAAAAAATTATAATTATGTGAGATGGTAGATATGTTCATTAGCTAGATTTAATTATTTCACAATATATAAATATGTTGAAACATGTTCTGTGCCATAAATGTATAAAATTAGTATTTGTCAATTATACTTGAATAAAGTGGGGAAAAATAAAATAAATAAAAGATAAGCTTTGTATTTGCTCTGACTATTGCAGGGATAGCAAATCCAAATCAACATGAGCCAAACGGGGAACACAAATGTATGTTGACATCAGGGACTAAATTCCTTGTTTGTAATCAAATCAAGCAAAACATTTGCTTGGTTTTAGTGCTTTGAAAATACTGTTTTGATCCACTAAACAGCTAAACAAGATGCAAATTCCCCTCCTATACTTGGCTACTTTTGCAATTTCCAACAAACCTTTTTGAGTTCAAATTGCTTTAAATACAGGTTCATGGATTGAAAGCTGGCAATTATATTTTGTTTGGCATTTGTTTAATGTTTCTAACATTAGGAGTTTTGACATAAAAATCTATATATATGATTCCTCTTGGAAGATAGAAACTGAGCCTATATTTCCCCATGGTATCAATCAGTTGGGGATGTGTGGCACTTATAGGTAAAGCCTGTTCTTTGCATTTCTTCTTAGTTTCTGTAATACTTTATTGTCTTCTCCCATTTATCTTACCTACCTACCCCACTAGGCAATTGACTACATAACTTTTGGATTAGATCATTATAAAGATTCTTTTAATTATAAATTCCATTATTTCATTATCCTAGGTATTATTGAAATAGGCATTTAGGAATCACTGTATAAATAGCCCAAAGTAGAACTGAGAATGGATTTTGAAATTAGAACCCAAATATGATTGTGTGCCCAAAATATCCAAAAGAATCAATCTTAAAATGGTTAGAACTATTAAGAGTATTCAGGAAAGTAGTTAAATGTGAGAAAAAATTATACAAAACATTACATTTGCATCACACTAGCCATAACCAGTCAGGAAATGTTCTGCAAAAGGGGATAGATACCATTTGCCATAGCAAGAAAATTTATGAAATACCAGGGAATAAACTGACAAGAAATGTACAAGACTAATATAAATACAATTTAAAAACTTTATGATACCTCTGGGTGGGAAGACAATATTCTAAAATTTCTAATCTGTCCAAATTAATGTGTATATTTAAAGCATTTATAGTGAGAATTACAAAGCAGTAGGTTTTTGTTTTTGCTGTTGTTAGATTGGCTTTGCTGTGCAGGGTTGGGGAGAAAAATTGACTGATGCATTATAAAGTCAACAAGTATAATAAGGGATTGAGGCCAAGAAAAGTGTAGATACTAGAAATGTATGTAATTTAAAGACATTGGTGAACATCACAATTTTCTAGCAGAGGAATAAGCCAAAGCATCAGTGAAGTAGTGTAGAGTCCATAAAATACCCATGTCTATGGACTTTACTGTAGGGCCTGGAGAATATTTCAAGTCAGTGGAGAAAGAATGAATCATTAATAAAGATTTTGGTGACAAGTGATTAGAAAATACTTTTATACATTTTTGTTTTGTGGTAGAGAACAGTTTCTGGAATCTATCAAGGAAAGATGGTATTGAGTATAGGAATTTTTTTTTTTTTTTTTTGAGACAGTGTCTCACTATGTCACCCTGGGTAGAGTGCTGTGGCATCACAGCTCACAGCAACCTCAACGCTTGGGCTTAAGCAATTCTCTTGCCTCAGTCTCCCAAGTCTCTGGGACTATAGGTGCCTGCCACAACACCCGGCTATTTTTTTTTTTTTTTTTTTTTATTGAAGTTGTCATTGTTGTTTAGCTAGCTCGGGCTGGTTTCGAACCTGCCAGCCTGGGTGTATGTGGCCAGCGCCATACTCGCTGAGCTATGGACACTGCCGACTATAGGAATTTTTTATATTTCTCTATAGCAACAAATACTGCAAACAAACTTAAAAGACAAGAAACAGACAATATTTACAACCAGAATAAGAACCAGGGGTTAACACTAAGGACTTATGAACACGTCTATAAAATCAGGCAAAATGGGTCAAAGACAAGAAAGGACAATTCACAGAAGAAATACAAATAGTCTTTAAACCTACGAAAAGATGCCTGGTAATGATACAAGCTGAAACAACAATGAAATGTTATTTCTACCTATTATATTGGCAGTATTTTAAAAAGAATGATATAACTGATTCTAGGTGAGCATGTGGCGTTAACATCTACTCTCATTTTCCATTGGTAGGAATTTAAATTGCTTTAGCATTTTTTTAATTACATTATAGCTGTATACATTAATGCGATTATGGGGTACAATGTGCTGGTTTTATATACAACTTAAAATACTTTCATGGAACTGGTTAACATAGCCTTCACTGCATTTTCTTAGTTATTGTGTTAAGACACTTATATTCTGCACTTAGTAGATTTAACTTATACCCTTATAAAATGCACCATAAATGTGGTCCCACCAATTACCCACCCTCCACCCATCCTCCCCCACCCCCTCCCCTCCCTCTCTTTTTTCCCCTTCTTCTTGTGCTATAGCTTTCATATGAAAGTGTGGGTGCTTATAAATTGGTTTCATAGTAGGGCTGAATATATTGGATATTTTGCTTTCATTCTTTTTTTTTTATTAAATCATAGCTATGTACATTGGTATGATCACGGGGCATCATACACTAGTTTCACAGACGGGTTGACACGTTTATATCACACTGGTTAACATGTGAAACTTAGTAAATGTAGAATGTAAATGTCTCAACACAATAACTGTGAAATTGCCAGGAAGGTTATGTTACTTTCATTCTTGAGATACTTTGCTAAGAAGAATATGTTCCATCTCCATCCATGTAAATGTGAAAGAGGTAAAGTCTCCACCTTTTTAAGGCTGCATAATATTCCATGGTATACATATACCACAGTTTATTAATCCATTCATGGGTTGATGGGCACTTGGGCTTCTTCCATGATTTAGCAATTATGAATTGGGCTGCAATGACTTGAAGAGAAACTTCTCTGAAGAAGACAGGTGCATGGTCTACAGACATATGAAAAATGCTCATCATCCTTAATCATCAGAGAAATGCAAATCAAAACCACTTTGAGATATCATCTAACTCCAGTAAGATTAGCCCATATCACAAAATCCCAAAACCATAGATGTTGGCGTGGATGTGGAGAAAAGCGAACACTTCTGCACTGCTGGTGGGAATGCAAACCAATACATTCCTTTTTGGAAAGATGTTTGGAGATCACTTAGGAATCTAAAAATAGACCTGCCATTCGATCCTTCAATTCCTCTACTAGGTATATATCCAGAAGACCAAAAATCACTTTATAACAAAGATACTTGCTTTAGCATTTTTGAGTGCAGTTGATATTTAGGTCCTTTTACCTATTAATTACAATTTTAGATATTTTTTATTCAGAAAAATGTTGATAAGTGGATTGACTGATATGGGTATGTGTGTGTGCATCCATGTATGCATCCACGATATTCATTGCAGCAAACTTTTTAATAACAAACATTTGGAAAACTCAAATACCCAACAATATAATGTATTCAATTATATTAGTTTAAGACAGTACTTGTTAGCCATCAGAAAAAATGAAGTAGACCAAATAATGCATAACTGAAGAATGGTTTAATGTATCAGTTGAGATTGGCTAAGTAATGCTGTAGTAACAAGCAACCCCCAAATTTCAGGGAGTTAAATCAGCAAAGGTTTCTATTTTGCTCGCTCTGTGTATCCACTGTGGTTGTCAGAGGAATTTTGTTCATAGTAGCCACTCAGAGACTGAAGCTGGAAAAATAACCACAACCTTGAATGCTGTCAGTCACTTTGCCAGAAAAAGAAGAGAACTTTAGAGGGTAAAGCACAACCAATTTTTACCTGGAAGACATATGTATCATTTACAGTCTCAATTCATGGTCTAGCACTAGTAACAAGGCTCCTCTCATCTGCTTAGAAGAAAGAGGAAAACCAGATGTTGGTGAACAGCACTGATGGATACCATATATATGTTGTACTGTTTTGTAGATAAAGCAAAATCCAGAAGTATGTATAATATGATTCTGTTTATGCCAAAAATTTAAAGGTTGTATGTGCCTGTATATTTATATAAATATTTCAAGACATGCATACCCTTTGAAGTAATTTGAGCAGGCTGCACCAAGCTGTTATTAATACAGTGAGCCTCATTCTTTGATATTTTTCCTCTTTTACAATGAGCAATGGTAAAAAAAAAATTAAAAATTAAAATAAAACCCAAACAAAGCCAAAAAGCCTGGGCACAGAGGTTTTTGAAAATTTTTTCAAAGAGAACGTTTTTTATTTCTTGCTTCAATTTCCAGAAAGAGCTAACAGCAGATGCTGGCAAAATGTTTTGAGCAAAAGTTCTGACCAATTATTTTTATACATATACATATGTATATGCTCTATTTTAATAAAAACTGAAAGAATATTTTTTATTTCTTGCTTCAGTTTTCAGAAAGAGCTAATGGTAGATTTTGGCAGAATGTTCTGAGCAGAAGTCAAGAAGCTCAGAATCATAGAGCCAGGTATGAGTTGTTGCAGTTGATATACTCTACTCTGATGATTAATTAGGGTCAAATACCTTTAATGTGCTTACTTTAATGCCTTATATTAATATAAAATATATTTATATATTATATGTTATTTACATATAATACTATGTTATAATAAATATTTTATTTTTATTTTCTCTTGTGTGTATTTTTCAAAGTACATTGTAATTGTTGGTATTCTTTTTTTAATTTTCACATATACATGTGAAATATTTTATAATATGTATAAAACCATTTATAAAATTGTATATAAAATATATTTATATTATATATTTTATATTAATGTGTATTTTGTGTTTTAAAATATATATTATATTTTTAGTATTTTAGAATATATACAGAGGGTACAGAATACATATACATATTAAGAAATGTATTAAATGTATTAAAATGTATTAAATGTATTAAAAGGAAAAACCTGGATTAAAATTGTAATACTCAATATATACTGATAACAAAAGATGAGTACAAGTCATGTTGAGCAACTCTTGTAATTGCAGAGGTCAAAGGTGAATTGAGTGTTACAAATTTAATATAGTTTGTTCCTTTCTTAAAATTTGTATACATTTTTTGGCTCCCTAAAATATTTTCCACATTATTTTATATTGATCCAGTATATCCTGTGATATTTTATATTTATCTAATTACAAAGTTCTAAAACTTTAAAGTTACATTTTAAAATTTTTATCAAATTAACCATAGTTGTACCCATTTATTTTACTTGACATTTCATGAAAATTTTTAAATGTCCAGAAAATTTGAAGAGATTGAACAGTGAACACCATTATCCACCATTGTACCAGTAACCTCTTACTTTATTTGCTTTATCACACATCTCTCCGTTTATGCATTCCTCTATCCACACATTAATCCATCCTAATTTTGGTGAATTTCAAAGAAAATCACAGACATCAGTTATTTACTTCTAAATATTTCAACATGCTTACCATTTATTTACAGTTTTTTTTCTTTCATGTAAAATTTATGTTCAAAAAATGTACAAACCTTAAGTGTACCTTTGCTGAGTTTTAACAAATTCATACCCCTGTGTAACTCAAATCCCTATTAAGACATAACATTATCATCACCCCAGAAAGCTCCCTCGTTCCCCATCCCAAGTTGATTCTTGCCCACATCACCATTCAAGAGGTTGCCACTATTCTGATTCTTTTTCCATTATAATTGTTTTTTTTTTGTTTGTTTGTTTGTTTGTTTTCCTGTTCTAGAATTTCAGGTAAATAGAGCTATACGGCATGTGCTCCTTTGTGGCTTCTTTCATTCAGTGTGATTTGGAAAGTCAATTATATTGTAGAATATACCATACCTTTATATTACTGAGAAGCATTTCATTGTATGACTATACTGCCATTTATTTATTCATTCCCCTGCTGATGTATATCTAGGTTGTTTTCCAATTTTTGGCTAATATGAATAAATGTATCTGAATATTCTTATACAAATGTTTTTGTGAACATGTATTTTTATTTCTCTTGTTTCCCTAGGAATGGAATTGCTAGGTGTATGGAATTGTGTAGGTTTAGTTTAAGAAAATGTCAGACCTTTTACCAGTGGTTGGTTGTACCAGTTTATATTCCAAATCTAAATTGTCAATTTTTTCTTTCATCATTATTGCTTTCTGTGATCTGTTTAGGATGCCTTTGGCTACCTCAAAGTCATCAAGATATTCTCTCTCATTTCCCTCTAATAGCTTTCACTTTTAAGTCCATGATTCATCTCAAATTAAATTGTGTGTATGGTGTGAAGTAGGGACTGAGGTTCATTTTGCTTTTTTATCAGCTTGATGCAGCAGACATTTATTATCTCACAGTTTCTGTGGGTCAGGAATTTGGCTGTGTCTTAGCCCTGCACCCATGGCTCAAATGTATTTGATAAGGTTGCAAGTTCCACTGTTGTGGAGAGTGAGGACTCCTTTGAAGGGACAGTTGGGGAACAATTCATTTCCAAGCCCACTCGTGTGGATACTGTCAGGATTCAGTACCTCACTAGTTGTGACTGTGAGGGACTCAGTTCTTCCCTGGATGTAGGTCAGAGGCCTTTCTCAGTGCCTTTCTTAAAGCAGCTGGGTGCATCATTCAGAGCAAGTGAGTAAGATAACAAGAGAGAAGAGCCAAAGATGGAAGCCACCTAATCTTAGAAGTAACAGCCATATTGGTTATATTCTATTTTTTTAATTCAAGAATATTATAAGGGTACAAGTCTTTTGGTTATGTGAATTACATTCATGTAGTTTGTGTCAAATTTAATTGTGCCCATTACATACCTGGTTAGTGTGTATTGTACATGTTAAGTAAGAATTTACTCTCCTCCTACCCTCTTCTACCTGTTTGCTTTCCGTTGAGTTTTACTACCAGATGTGCATGTGGGTGTTGAATGATTAGTTTTAATTTAATGGTACATGTGGTGTTTGTTTTTCCTTTTCTGGAATACTTCACTTAGAAGAATGGGGTCCAGTTCTATCCAGATTGTTAACAAAAGGTATTATTATTTCACTGTTTTTTTTAATGGCTGAATAGTACTCTGTGGTATACATGTTATTAATGAGGTTCATTTTGCTTAAATTCTTAAAATACTTATTTGAAATTCTTATGTCATGAACCAGAAAACTTTATATTAAGTAAAAAATAATTCTTTTTTTTTTTTGAGAGAGACTGAATTTAATTATTCTACATTTGTATTTTAAATAAATCTGGTGGAAATTTTTTTTATACTTTTTTTTATTAAATCATTATCATATCAATGTACACAGCTATGATTTGATTTAATGAAATAAATTCTAGAGCTGTAAAATACAATTTTGAAATGGAAGAGATTTTACAATTCTTAAATTCTTTTTTTTTTTGGTAGAGACAGAGTCTCACTTTATCACCCTCAGTAGCGTGCCATGGCGCCACACAGCTCACAGCAACCTCCAACTCCTGGGCTTAGGTAATTCTCTTGCCTCGGCCTCCCTAATAGCTGGGACCACAGGCACCCGCCACAATGCCTGGCTGTTTTTTTTTGTTGTTGTTGTTTGTTTGTTTGTTTGTTTTTTGTTATTGTTGTTGCAGTTTGGCCGGGGCAGGTTATGAAACTGCCACCCTTGGTATTTGGGGCTGGAGCCTCACCTACTGAGCTACAGGCGCCACCCAATTTTCAAATTCTTATTCAGTTAGTGACAATGTGTTATTCAGTCTTTTTTCTTATTCTATGATATCATTTTGACTATTAAAATCACAAATTATCCTTTGCAACGGAGGCTGAAATGCTGGTCTTTTATGTGTTACCATATTTTATAGCTTTCAACAATTTCCTTATGTGACACATGTCCATTTAGTGAGAATTGATGTGTTCTCACTAAATTAATGTCCCAGTTAACTGAAGAATGGTAGATATCAGCTGTCTTGTTAATTGAAGGAAACTATATACCATAAATATATGGTTGATTATATTTTCCCTAATGAATTAATAGTGTTGAACATATTTTCTTGACCTTATCTTCCATCAGTAGTCTTCTTCTTTGGTGAACTGCCTATTCAAGTCTTTTTTCTATTTTTAATTCTTTTTCTTATTTCTGAATTTTAAGAGTTTTTTATATAACATGTCCTTTATCAGATATCTGATTTTAGACTTTCATGTGACAAAAGACACCAAATTGGCACTTTTAGCCACTGTAGTAAAGCAAGAAAACAAAATTTTTAAAAATTCAGATTGGAAATAAAGAAGTAAAACTAGTAAAACTAAAAATGTTTTCTGTTTGTTAGTGGATTTTAATTTTATTCCCTTAAAAGTATGTTTTGAAGAGCAAAAGTTGTAAATTATGATTAAGTCCATTTCATCAGTTTTTGCTTTTATAGATAGATTATGCATTTGGTATTGTATCCAATTATATCCAATTACCTAATCCAGGGTGGAAAGGTTTTCTACTATATTTTCCTCTAGAAGTACTATAGTTTTAAGTTTTACATTTATATCTATGCTGTACTTTAAGTTAATTTTTGTATGTAGTGTGAGGTATGTGTTAAATTTTTGTTTGTTTGCCTGTTTATACACAATTTTTTCAGTAATATCTGTTGAGAAGACTATGCTTTCTCCACTGAATTTCTTTGTTGAAAAATAGCTGTCCATATATGAAAGGCCTATTTCTGGACTCTACTCTGTTCCATAGATCCATTTTCCAACTTGACACCAATACCACACTTTACTGATTGCTGTAGCTTTATAATAAGTCTTGTAATCAGATATTTTTAGTCCTCCAAAGTTTTTCTTCATTTTAAAAGTTATTTTGCTCTACTAGGTTTTTGTATTTCCTTATGAACTTTATAACCAGCTTGGGATTTTTACTGAGATTGCATTGAATCTATACATAAATTTAGGTATGGTAGTGAGTCTTCTTACTAATTAACATGGTGTATATCTCTCCATTTATTTGGTATTTATCTCAGAAATACCTGATAGGTTTTCAGGATACAGGTCTTGCCTATTTCTTGTCATATTTATCCCTAAATATTTCATATTTTTGATATGCTCACATATTATATTGTTTTACATTTTAATTCCTACTTGTATATTGTTAGTATAAGAAATAAGATTGATATATGCATATTGATCTTATATCCTGCAACTTTGATAAACTCATTTATTCATCATAGTAGCTTGCTTTCTTATTCCATTAGTTTTTCTGCATTCATGGTCATGTCAGCTGTGAATAAAGGCAGTTTTACTTCTTTATTTTCAATCTGGATTTCTTTTATTTCTTGGTTTATTATACTGTCTCAAAATGCCAATATGGTACCTTTTGTTACATGGATGTTTAAAGTTTTTTTTTCTTAAATCTTGGAAGGGTCCAGGTGAAGTTTACTAAGGAAGTTTAAATTTTTAATTGTAATTGAATTTATGTATCTTTTCCTTTTGTTTGTGAATTTTACATCCTGTTTAAGAAATTATGTGTGACATTGTAACAAAGACATATGTACCAGAATGTTTATTGGAGCACAATTCATAATTGCTAAGATATGGAAGAAGACCAAGTACCCATCGATCCATGAATGGGTCAATAAATTGTATTATTATTACGGAATATTATGTGGCCTTAAAGAAAGATGGAGACTTTACCTCTTTCATGTTTGCATGGATGGAGCTGGAACATATTCTTCTTAGTAAAGTATCTCAAGAATGGAAGAAAAAGTATACAATGTACTTAGTCTTATGAAACCTATTACCCAACTATAGCCCAAGAAGAAGGGGAAAGGAAAAAGGGAGGGGAGGGGCAGGGAGAGGGGAGAATGGGTGGAAGGAGAGTAATTGGTGGGACCACACCTATGGTGCATCTTACAAGGATACGTGTGAAATTTACTAGGTATAGACTATAAATGTCTTAACACAATAACTAAGAAAATATCATGAAGGCTATGTTAACCAGTTTGATGAAAACAGTTCAAATCGTATATAAAAACAGCACATTGTACCCCATCATTACATTAACGTACCTGGCTATGATTTAATAAAAAAAAATTATATGTGCCCCACCTATATGAGGACAGTCTTCTCTGTGTTCTTCTCAAAGTTACAGTGTTTGCTTTCACATGTAAGTCTTAACCTATATGATATACACAAACACACACATACTGACTGCCAGTTGCCTCAGCACTGTGTATTAAGTAAGTCTGTCCTTTTCCTAATGGTTTATATTGACACATCTGATATATGTCATTATCCCATAGCCTTATGAATTGGTTTCTATGTCCTCTGTTTTGCTAAACAATTTACTAGACAATTTGTTCAATCGTCTATTCTTAAGCCAGTACTACCTATTTTAATTTGTCACCACACCATCATGATATGTCATAATGATATATAAGCAGGATAAATTCTAATTTTTCTTCTTTAAGTCTATCCATTATTATTTCTAGGCTTTTAATTTGCAATATCAATTTTATGACAACTTTGCCTAGCACTATAAAAAGGCTGATTACATTTTTGATTAGAATTGTCTTGAGGGGAGGTGGAGCATGACGGCGGACAGGACGGACATGTAGCCCACCTCTCCCAAGCCATCAGTTGTCTTTATGTTGCTGTTGTCATGGGTGTTGTCTGTATATCTATGTGCTTCCGTCTATTTCTGTATCTATGGGCTCGTGTGCCTGGTAGCCCTTGTATCTGTTTATTTGTTCATTTGGTCTCAATGAGCTTGGTGTTACGACCTGCAACTCTGAGATCCCAGCACTCCCCTCCACTATCACTCCGTGATCTGGAGACCTTCCCCCCAGGAGTCCATATTCTTGGGTGAACTCTCGACAGGTGTAGACAGGACCTGGACTGCAGCTGGACAGTGCTGATTCTGCAGCACAGGAGTGAGGAGATGACGGTTGGCTAAGAGGGAATCACACCGGAGCGGTGGTGCCCCAAGGTGCAGAGCAACAGCCATCTTCAACAATAACAAGGCTCACCCCAAGATATCCCATAGCCACTCCTCCTGTCTCCCTGGGCAACCAGATGAGGTAGAAGATCTTCTCAGACAGCAACCACCATGGAACATACCTGGGACTGAAACACAGGCCCCGTGAGTAAAGGGTTTGCCTGAGGTGGTACTGACCTGGGTGGAATACGGGGGCTAGAAACGTACCTGCAGAGCCGGGAAACTCCCAGGGTGGGACTGATCCAGAGGACCACTTTACTGATCCTAAGATGCACCTGATCCTCAGGGCATCACCAGCCTATAGACAAAGAAGGCCAAGAGGCTACAGCTGGCAACTAATCGTGCTATGAATACAAACCCACAGGAGTAAAGACAGGGCCTGAGGCACAGGTTCTGGGAACTCAAATCAGCCTCTCCTCTGCAGAGGAATCTAGCAGGGTCAAAAATAAACTCCCACAGGGTTGTTCTGTTCACCCAGTAACATAAACTAAGGGTGGGGCTGGAACTGAGTGAACACCTCCAGCCTCCATCAAGTGCCAGAGGTTGACAGGCCTCACCACCCCCTGCTGGATAAAGACAGAGAGCAGCGGCCTGGAGAGTTGACACAGACTACCCTGTGATTTAGGCAGGTGCAAACCTCTGGAGTATCTGATCACTGCATACAACTTACTGGGTCACAGCCCTGTGGGCCTAGCAATGACTGGGTGTGACAGAGCTGCAAGGTGGGGAAGGAGGCATCAACCATCCCAGACTGATCTATTTGCTGGGAGGCTCCTCCTGACTCCACACAGCACTGGAGCAAGCCATATTAGAGCAGTCACCAGACCCCTGTGATCCAGTTCCAAGAGACCTCTTAAACACTCCCACCTGAGACAGCTACTGATTGAGACAATTTATTTGGATGTTTTAAACTGAGCCAATCACCTGGGGACTGTAAAGGTGGTGCCCTGGGTGTGTGGTTGTAGGAAGGTTTGATTTTCTTTTTCCAATTGTTGCCTGTGGTGGGTGGGGTGACTTAATTGCTGGTATTTCTCCACAGCTGAGACTTCAACCCAGAGTAACTGTTTCACTAGGGTTAAACAGAAACCACCTGAAAACAACACAGAACCACTTAGCTCCTCTAAACCAAACAGGGCCTCAGTGTCTCAGGCCACAGCACTGTATGGGTCCTCAACAAAGCACCAGAGGAGAAAACAAAGGGAGAAAATAATCATGAGGTGGAATCAGCGGAAAAACACTGGTAACATGAATAACCAGAATAGATCACCCCCCCCCCCCCAAGGAAAGATATGGCAGATGTAATTGAAGATCCCATTCACAAACAACTGGCTGAGATGTCAGAAATAGAATTCAGAATTGGGATGGCAAACAAGATTAACGAAAAGGAACTAGGAATTTGAGGAGAAATTCAAAAGCTGTCTCAAGAATTTAACAAATTTAAAGACAAAACCACCAAAGACTTAGACACACTGAAGCAAGAATTTGCAGCCCTCAAATATCTGAAAAATACAGTAGCATTCCTCAGCAACAGAATGGAGCAAGCAGAAGAAAGGATTTCCGATATTGAAGAGAAAGCCTATGAACGCTCTCAAACTCTCAAAAAGGAAAAGAAATGGAGAGAAAAAACAGATCATTCTCTCAGAGAGCTCTGGGATAAATTGAAGAAGGCCAATATTTGAATCATTGGAATTCCTGAAACTGATGAAGTGGACTCGCTGGGCACAGAGGCCCTTCTGCATGAATTACGAAAGATAATTTTCCAGACATGCCTAGAGTTTCTGAAATACAGATAGCAGACAGCTTCAGAACCCCAGCATGACTCAATCCAAATAAGACATCTCCCAGGCATATCATAATTAACTTCACTAAAGTTAATATGAAAGAGAAAATTCTCAAAGCTGCCAGGTGAAAGATAGCCATTACGTACAAAGGGAAGAATATTAGAATGACTGCAGATCTCTCTGCTGAAACTTTTCAAGCCAGAAGAGGGTGGTCATTGACTTTTAATCTCCTAAAGCAAAATAACTTCCAAACCCAGATCTTGTATCCAGCTAAACTGAGTTTCATCTATGACGGAGAAATTAAATACTATAATGACATTCATATGTTGAAGAAATTTGCCATAGCCAAACCAGCTCTTCAGGATATTCTCAGACCTATCCTCCATAATGACCAACCCAATCCTATACCACAAAAGTAAACTCACTCAGAAACTTTTGATCAAACTCCAACTTCCACACTGGTGAAAGGATTCAAAATGTCCACTGGACTTTTGAAAAACTTGATACCCAAAACTCCACCAGATTTATCAATATTCTCCATTAATGTGAATGGCTTAAACTGTCCTCTAAAGAGGCATAGGTTAGCTGACTGGATACAAAAACTCAGGCCAGATATTTGCTACATGCAAGACTCACATCTTAACTTAAAAGACAAATACAGACTCAGGGTGAAAGGATGGTCATCCATATTTAAGGCAAATGGTAATCAGAAAAAAGCAGGTGTTGCGATTTTATTTGCAGATACAATAGGCTTTAAACCAACAAAAGTAAAGAAGGACAAGAATGGTCACTTTATATTTCTTAATGGTAATACTCAATATGATGAGATTTCAATCATTAATATCTATGCACCCAACCAGAATGTACCTCAATTTATAAGAGAAACTCTAACAGACGTGAGCAACTTGATACCCTCCAGCTCCATAATAGTTGGAGACTTCAACACTCCTTTGGCAGTATTGGATCGATCCTCCAACAAGAAGCTGAGCAAAGAAATTTTAGATTTAAACCTAACCATCCAGCATTTGGATTTAGCAGACATCTACAGAACATTTCATTTCAACAAAATTGAATACACATACTTCTCATCAGCCCATGGAACTTACTCCAAAATCGATCACATCCTAGGTTACAAGTCTAACCTCAGTAAATTTAAAGGAATAGAAATTATTCCATGCATCTTCTCAGACCACCATAGAATAAAACTTGAGCTAAGTAATAACAGGAATCTGCAAACTCATACAAAAACATGGACGTCAAATAACCTTATGTTGAATGATAGCTGGGTCAGAGATGAGATTAAGAAAGAAATTGCCAATTTTTTGGAACAAAACGACAATGAAGACATGAAATATCAGAACCTCTGGGACACTGCAAACGCAGTTCTAAGAGATTTATAGCACTGCAAGCCTTCCTCAAGAGAACAGAAAGAGAGGAAGTTAACAACTTAATGGACATCTCAAGCAACTGGAAAAGGAAGAAAATTCCAACCCCTAACCCAGAAGAAGAAAAGAAATAACCAAAATTAGAGAGGAATTAAATGACATTGAAAACAAAAGAATAATACAACAGATCAATAAATCAAAAAGCTGATTTTTTTAAAAAGGTCAATAAAATAGATAAACCTTTGGCCAACCTAATCAAAACAGGGGAAAATTTCTAATCTCATCTATAAGAAATGACAAAGATGAAATAACAACAGACTCCTCAGAAATCCAAAAAATACTTAATGAATATTACAAGAAACT
>CAUYPK010027744.1:0-19257 GCA_963574355.1 Loris lydekkerianus
GAGTTTTAATTTGTCTTTTGAAGCCAGGTGTGTTTCCTTTAGACAGAAAATGGATGGCTTGTGTTTTTTAATCCAGTCAGCCAATCTATGTCTCTTCAGTGGGGAATTCAAGCCATTAACATTTATTGAGATAATTGATAAGCGTGATAGTGTTCTATTCATCTTATTTTGTAAGAGTTCATTGCTTAGTTTTACCTTTTGCATCAGTGTGGAAGTTAGGTTCTGTCCTTTACTTTCTGAGTTCATACTTTGCTGTTGATCCATTGTGATGGTCAGTGTGTTGAACAGGTTGAAGTATTACCCGTAGAGCTGGTTTTGTTGTGCCTAATTTTCTCAAAGTTTATATATCAGTAAATGATTTGATTTCTCTGTCAATTTTAAAGCTTAGCTTAGCAGGATATAGAATTCTGGGATGCAAATTGTTCTGTTTAAGTAGATTAAATGTAGATGACCATTGTCTTCTTGCATGAAAGATTCATTAAAGAAGTCTACAGTCACCGTGATGGATTTGTCCCTGTAGGTCAAGTGACACTTGCTCCTGGCAGCTTGAAGAATCATTTCTTTTGTCTTGACTTTGGATAGGTCCATCACAATGTGTCTTGGAGAAGCTCAGTTAGAGTTGAGGTGACCTGGGGTCCAATATCCCTCTGAAAGGAGTGTGTCAGAATCATTGGTGATATTTGGGAAATTTTTATTTCTAGTATTCTCTAATATGGTTTTTATTCCCCCGGGGCATTCTTCTTCCCCTTCTGGGATACCTATAATTCAGATGTTTGAATGCTTCATAAAGTCCCATAACTCTGTCAGTGAACATTTTGCTTTCTCACTCTTCCTTTCTCCCTCTTTAACTATCTGAGTTACCTCAAGAACTTTGCCCTCTACCTCTGAGATTCTTTCTTCTGCATGGTCTAACCTGTTGTTGATACTTTCTATTACATCTTCATGTTCCCTAATGGACTACTTCAGTTCCTTCAGCTCTGCTGTATGCTTTCTATATTCTTCATATTGTTCATCTCTTATTTGGTTCTGTTTTTTGTTTTCCTTTTTGTTATTTTCCACTTTATCAGCAGTTTCCTTCATTGTTTCCATCATTTCCTTCATTGTTTTTATCATCTGTGTTTGAAATTTCCTTTCTGTCATTTCTATCATTTCTTTATAGATAGAATCCTCTGCAGTCACTACCTCATGGTCCCTTGGGGGTATTGCTCTGGACTGGTTTTTCATGTTGCCAGGAGTTTTCTGCTGATTCTTTCTCATGAGTGATTTCTTTTATCTGTTTCCTTGTCCTAATTTTCCTTTCACTTCCTCTTGCTCTTTAAGTTGCTGTGCCTCAGTACTAGGGTTTCGATGAGTCATTTTGGTACAGGACCAGAAGGATGAGAAGGTTGAAGACCAAGAATGGAAAAAAAAGAAAGAAAAAGAAAAGGGAGAGGGGGTGGGTAAAAGGGAATATTGACAAAAATAAGAGAAGCAAAGAAAGAGGGAGATGAAGCAATGTAGGTGTACAGTAGGGTACTTTGACTTAACCTTAATAAAAAGCCCCAACCTCTGGGGATGCTGGGTTGGGTGGTTCCCTTGAGGTCAGCAGCTCTTTTCTAGCCTGTTCAGACACAGTACCCCACCTCCACCAAGTAGAGAGGACAAAAATGCTTTAAATCAAACCAAAACAAGCAAACAGAAAACTTTACAGGGTAAAATTGGGGGGAAACCAAATAATAGGGGTAGAAACACTAAGAAAAATGAAGATCTAATTGTTGAAAAAGGCAACAATTGGAAATTATATTTTAACTAGAAAACTGAAGAAAGAAAAGAAAGAAAAAAAAAGAAAAGAAAAATCTATAGGGAAAATGTTGAAATTAAAAAACAAAACAAAACAAAACAAAAATACCAAAAAAAAAAAAAAAAAAGAAAAAGAAAAAAAAAGTAGTATATATATTTTGCTGAATATTGTCTGGGCAACAGGTGATCTTCTGGGGTATGAGATGTTAATCACAATGCTGATACACCTGTAGGAGATGGAGACTGGAGGCCTCTGCTGATTTCTCAAACCCCACAGGGTAGAGAGGCCAAATCCCTCCTCAGCCCCCGTAAAAGGCACTTTAAACTGCTAAACTTGGCTAAGCAGAAGCTTTCCCAGGAAAGTGCTCGTCATTAGGATCACTCCTGAAGTGGCTATCCACTTACTCAATGTGCCAAAACAGGTCTCACTCTGCCCCTGAGGGCTAAGGGTGTAAGGCAGGGGTGGCGAACAAGTTCGACTACGCACTCGGAGATCGCTCCTCAGAGGTCCCTCCTCGGAAGCAACATAACAAAATCCAAACTTGGCAAAGAGCCACAGTATACAAAATAATGATAAGAGGCAAAGAGCCGAAATTCATTTTGGCCGGGAGCCGCATGCGGCTCTAGCTGCGTGTTCACCACCCCTGGTGTAAGGCATCTCAGTCCCCGCCGTTTGGCTGCTCAGTCACTAGATTACTTGCTTCCGTCAGATCCTTGCTTTGCTACCCTGAGGGTGGCACTTCTCCCACAATGGTTCCGCGTGGCCCACAGCTGAACACTATTAGCTCTGTCTCGCTCAGAGGCTCAGTCTTGGGCCCTAGATAACACTTAAAGTCCTCTGCACTCTTGTCCAAATTCTCCCAAGGTAGTTCAACTGAGTGCCAAGTCCAAAAAACCAAAACGGCTCACAGGTAAGGCCTTTCCAGTTTGCAGTCTCACTGCTGCTGTACTTACAGCTGCCAGCAGAATTAGACTGAAGGAACACAGGCAAACACTCACCAGTTTTCCACTGCTTTTGTCCTGCTCCTGGAGTCCTGAAGTCTCTTGCTGACCCTCTGTGTCCTCAAAGGAATGTGTAGGGGCAGATCCCACCGGCCAGAGATGCCTGGAGTCTTTTCTTTCCAGCCTCACTGTGCCCCATTGCAAGGAAGCTGTTACTCAGCTGCTTTGCATCTTCAGATTTCAATATTTCATTGTGCCTGTAGCCTATGAATATTTTTGGTGGTCTCAATTAATCCATTCTCTATACTAACCAGAGTTTTAAATTTATATATTAGCATATTAAATTTCTTCATAATTTTCATTATCTCAAATAGTTCTGTCAATGACAACTTTCTCTCTTTGTATATACCGTATATACTCGAGTATAAGCTGAGTTCGGGTTTTTTGGCACAAATTTTTATTTATATATACCGTATATATACGGTATATATAAATAAAATAACTTTCAAGGAGGAAAACCAAGTGAATAAATTTACTGAGCAGATACGGGTATATTGTCCTCGCCAGGTTTCTTTTGACTGTACGAATATATATTTTTTATAGTGGGGGCTTATTCATGAAAGATGAAACCCTCTCATATATATTTTTGTCATTAGTCAATATGTGTTTGATTCTTAATATCATGTAAGATCAATTTCAGTAGCAACAATTGCATGATCTGTATGATATCTCTTTATTTCTATGTTTACCCATGATATTTATCACCAGTCCTTACAACCTGGTAGCAGTGCTCTTACGTTTCCCCTGGTGGTGCTACACCGTGTGTCCCATAGAGGCAAGCTCAGATATTTTCCCCCAGTATATGCATCTGGAAGGAAGGAGTACATGTTCAGACTGAACATGAAGCAAATTGCTTTCTTATAATAACAATAGCTGTAAACTTTGTGGAGAAGAAATAGTTCAACTCACCAAAGCTATTTTTGTGCAGAGACCTTGAAAACGATCAGCTTTTTCTTCCTGATCCAAATGCCTTGTGAACTTTTTTCTATACCCTTGCTGAGGTCTTTCAATGGAACTCCCCTGGCTTCAGCTAATTCAATTCCTAACCAGTAGGTATTGTTAAAGCATGCTGTGTGCACAGTTTCATAGCTCTGATAGTCCAGAGGGGAACAGCCGCAGAATCACCAAACCAAGGCAAGCATGCTGTTCCTGCTATAAATAGTCACATTACCCGGGCTTTCTGTTTCTCTTAATTCTTCTTCTCTTTTATTCATCCATATAATCTCAATCTGTAATTTTAATTTCATGACTACTTGGAAAGGTAATTAAGGTATGTGCATTAACTATGGAAGGCTACTTGGAAAGGTGTATTAATTATAGAAGATATTTTTTGCTAGAGAGAAATATTTAGTAACCTATTCATTGATCTACCACATTCTAAAAGATGTAGAAAAAAAAAAATCACCCTGGTAGGCTGATATCATAACCTTAAAAAGCTACAAAAAATTTATATGACTTTTTCCTGCCTTTGTTAAAGTGTGTTAGTAAAGAATTGGAGCACCAAATATGTAAATTAACGAATAAATACATCTATTTTTGTTATTATGTAAAATAAACTATTATAAATACTATTGCAGAAATGTATTTTGGATTATTTTCAGAAAAGCTGTTCCTGAAGGACATTTAGGTAATGGTACCATGGAGTGATTTATGCTATTATTTAATCAAATCTATTAAATATTTTAGTGTAATTATATGCACAAAACATTAAAACTACAGATGAAAAATGTAAAATATTTTATTGATGCCTAAGTGCAATTTAAATAGACTTTAACAATTACGAGAATTCTGGTGTAGCTCTCCCAGGCATAAGTTTCTTCTGTACATATCAATAATGAATATGCTTTTTTCCCCAACATCCCTTAAGTAGGGAAAGTTGTAGCCTTGCCACTGTATTATTTTCTAGACTAGCTGAGAGTCAAAAGTGCCATATCCTTCAGAGAGCTGGGAGCCAATTCTAAGTAAACAACATTGTTCTTTAATATTTACACAATCATCTCTCATTGATATTAAATGATTTCATAACGTGGGATCTATTTGTTGTACAAAGCCTGAGACAGAATTATTCTTGGATTTTAATTAAATGATGAATCTACTCAGTGAAGATGATTATTTTTATGTTTTGTCCTACAAATACACAGGATAAGCGTATGTATGGCTGAATTTAGTAGTCAGAATTTGAATTTTTTTCAAAACTTGTTGTATTCAAAATATCTTTATGTATTTCAGAAATTACAGTTAATAATAGTGTATCTGTAGCAATGTGGCCACAAAAACTTATTTCTTCCTCCACAGTGGCAAATATATAACTATATAAATAAATGTAAGTATTATGTAATAAATAAATAGGAAAACTGAAAGTAAACCAATGACTTTCTGTTTTTTAATATTTTGATATTCTTTACAGGCCATCCAGAAAATACATAAGGATGGTATTCTTTTTTTCTTTTTTTTTTTTGCAGTTTTGGCTGGGGCTGGGATTGAACCCACCACCTCCAGCATATGGGACCAGCACCCTACTCCTTTGAGCCGCAGGTGCTGCCCAGGATGGTATTCTTTATTGCCTTAATAACAAAGCCTAAATATGAGAAGGCAGTTCCTGGAATTGTACTTTGTACAACAGACATGTAACATGGCTTCACCACATGGGGAGCTACTTCTAAAGTTAGGGCTTTGAAGAAACACTGGCTTGTTTCTCTAGTTGAGGAAGTGCCTGAATCTCACTGACGTGAGGCAGCTGGTATGAGTCTGTGTGTATACTTATGCACACATGGGTTTCAATGGTCTGCGCTTTTCTGTGTCTAGTTTTTTTTTTACCACTCAGTGCAGTATTTTAGAGATTGATTTATGCTTTGCATGTATCAATAATTAATCATTTTTATGGCTGTGTAACATTCCAACTGTATGGCTGTGTACCATTCCAACTGTATGTATATTATAATTTCTTCCTGGTCCTGCGTGTTTTTTCTAGTCTGGAGCTATTATGAATAAAGCTGCCTTGAACATGCTCACATAAATATTTCTATAGCTTGATGTACTAATTTCTCATGAGTATTTGGAGTATATTCTTTTGATCATAGAGCAAATGTATACATTGGAATGATCTCCTATCAGCCTATTGGCTGCTTAATAATATTTTAGGTATTTTATTTCAGGTTTTTAAATGCACACATTATTAAAATTAAGTTATATGAATTTGCACTTAATTATATTAAGCCAAAATGAATACATTTTCAAAATGTATTATCCTTAATTTGTTTACAATATTTTACCGTTATCCTTGACGTGGAGGTTTGTATGTATTTTTCTGTCTGTGTAGTGGAAACGCTGTCTAATGGTATGCTATAGTATATTTTTTCCCCAACTTTCCAGTAAATGATTTGAGTGAAGAATAATGAATCTGAAATCAGGCATGGTGGGACTATTTATAACACAGACTTTGGTACACATGTGAGCTAGAGGTATTATTTTTAGCTTGTTCAGACTCAAGGAAGTGATGTAGAAAATATTACTCGTGCAAGTTAAACTTAAAAGTGTGTCACCCCTGTAGTGAACATTTAAAAAACTTGAAAAAATATTTCTCCAGTATTCAGAAACTCTGAGCCGAGTCGGTTGCTCCATTGTGCATATTATTGATGAGACAGTGACGGGCATCTTTGTTGTTTTACTTCTGTCTTGCTAGTTAAACAAAAATATCAAGAAATGCTTATCAGAGCAACACGTATTTAGTAGTTGCAACCACAATTTTAAAAATCACAGGTATTCTGTTAAAATATATTGGTTGTATGTAATTTACAACAAATGGAATTGTGTGTTTCATTAATATTTCTACATTGAGTGCTACACATTCATCATGTCAATAAAATTTGTAATAAATGTACACATGCACTCCTAAGTATTAAATACACCCACACTTTCATTCTTCAGAGAATTAGCTGTTAAGTCTTTCCCACACTGCACACCATGTTTAAAAAAAGGGAAATTAGAAACTAACTGCTAAAGGGCTTTTAAAAAAGGAATGTATAAATGCTTTAATAGTTCCACATCCTCACTAACATTTTTTATTATCAGTGCTTTAACATTGCAGCCACTGTAGTATTTTTGATGTGTTAATACAACTTTAAGCGAGTTAACTCTGATTTCCAAGTTACCTGATATAAATTAGGTTGAACACCTTTTTGTATGTTATTGACAATTTGATATATTTTTTGATAAAATATTTATTCACACCTTTGCCTATTCAAACATTTTTATTATTTATGGAGGTTATTTATATGTTATGTATAGGATTTATTTTTAATTGTGCATATTATGAATATTTCTCTCCATCTGTAGCTTGCTAAAAACGTTCTTAATGATATCTTTCACAAGTAGAACTTTTAATTGTAACAGAATATTATTTATTAATATTAACACTTAATGGTCATTGCCTTTTAACATCCTATTTATACTATTGTCTACCCCTGTAGCATAAAAATAGCCTCCTATGTTGTCTTCTAGAAGCTTTGTGGAAGCTTCACATTTTAGTCAGTGATCCACTTTAAATCAGTCTTTGCGTAGGTTGTAAGTAGCAGTCAAGATTTATTTGACCCTAAGAATAATATACTGGTACCACAGCATCATTTGCTGAAAAGACTTTCCCTATAAATTATCTTGGTACTTTCTTCCCAACATTTATTTATTTTTCTATTTATTTATTTACTTGTTTTTATTTTTTTTAATTTTTTTATTATATCATAGCTATGTACATTAATGCAATTATAGGGTACAATGTACTAGTTTTATATACAATTTGATATACTTTCATCAAACTGGTTAACATAGCGTTCACTGTATTTTCTTAGTTATTTTGTTAAGATATTTATATTCTACCCTAGCACGCCACCTTCCTAGACTTAGCCAGAATGAAGTGGAAATGTTGAACAGGCCTATATCAAGCTCTGAAGTAGCATCAACTATCCAAAATCTCCCCGAAAAGAAATGTCCAGGACTAGATGGCTTCACATCAGAATTCTACCAAACCTTTAAAGAGGAATTAGTACCTATCTTACTTAACTTTTTCCAGAATATAGAAAAAGAAGCAATACTACCCAACACATTCTATGAAGCAAACATTACCTTGATCTCCAAACCAGAAAAAGACCCACCAGGAAAAGAAAATTATATTTACTTATTTTTATGTCATTAATATGTTCTTCCTCTGCTTCTAATTAATCTTCCATTGCTACCAATTGGTCAGGGACATGAAGGGACAAGTCAGATACTTATTTACTGAAATAAATTTGGATAGATCAAAGACAAAACTGTCTTTGTCTATGTCTGAATCTAGGAGTCTGTGTAGGTGATCACCTCCTGAGCATGGATTCTATAAATGGGAAAGAAGCAGAATGAATCATTTAGGAGAGATGCCACAGGTAAACACACACGCATGTTCATGGCAAATCAGGTATGCAAACATATTTGCTACAATGCCACATGAAGATAAAATCTTAATCACATTGGTTATACAAATATTAACAGTTTCTACAAAGTAATAAATCACACTAAGTTGAACAGATACTTCATCAACGAGGAGAAACAGATGACCAACTCATAAAAATATTTTGGCCATGTTAACGAGAAATGCAAAGTGTAACAATATTGCGATTCAACTTTCGAATTAATGAATATTTCAAATATATGATTAATAATTATTTTGAACTTGTGATAAGATGGGCATTCTCATAAGTCATAGTTTAAAAATCATGAATAACATTTCAAAAGAGAATTTGTCAATACTAATAACACATCCTTTACTGCTCAAACTGCCCTGCCACTGATTGCTATATGGACAGAACCATAATAGCATGTTGCAGTTTAGCACTCTGAAAAAGGTAGAGTTTGTAGAATTCGCCAGTGTTCATGATTTAAGTACTACCCACCATGGTCACTTTGAAGCTACTAATAATTTAACAGTCACAGAATTTCAGAATTATCTCTTGAAAGCTAATACAAGCCAGAACAAGGATTCTACTGCATGTAATCTTTTGTTTTTAATTTTTAAATAATTTTTAAACTTTAAAATAATAGAACAAATTAGAAATCTCTAAGGAAGGTCTAAAATATTTTGAGAATAAATTGATGTATTATTTATTTTCCACATTAAAAAACGTAAAATTAAAACTCTTAGGCTATTGGGGGTCCAATTTATAAATAAGTATCAAGACTAAAAACATGCTCACATTTCAAAACAGAAATTCCACTTTTTGGAAATTATCCTTAGAAAATAAGATGAACATGCATAAATGTGACTGCTATTGAGCTCTTTAAAGTATTTCATTTTTTAAACAACTTGTGGAAAAAAATATGAATAAATAATGTTGCAGTCAAATTGTGGTTAAGCTAGAAAATGGATTAATTAGCATGTTTTATATATAATATTTTAAAATACTATTTAAAGGGCACGATAAAATTATTGCATCACACATATTGTAAAAGAAGGCTACCAACAAGCATGTACAGTCCTTTATAGAAAATATCTTATGCATTTAACTTATTATATCTGAATTTGTTGCCTTATTCATCCAGTATACATATATTTACGCCACATACAGATGTAATGTATACGAGTTCGCTGTGCCATATACGTCCATATGGGCACATTTTACCTGTTATAGCTTAGGAAAAGCATTCACATGTGTAAAGTTTATAATGTCTTTTTTCTTTTTCTTTTTTTTTTTTTTACTTGTTTTTGTCACCCATGAAGTATTCTTTCAATCTAAATTTAATGTCTGACAAATAAAAATGTCACAAAGGCCCTCTATCTGATCGTATTATATAATGCAGGTTTTACATCCTAAGTTTATAATAGCGCAACTTGCAACCAATAGTAATTTTTTTTTAGTTCCAGCAAGGAAACTAAGTTGGAAATATGAAAGAGGAAGAGTGTTAAAATAGTTCAGATGCTCATATATGTAGCTAACTACTGTTAATTCACACATTCTTATATAAAACTGAAGTATTCAGCGCCTCTTATCCCCAGCCAGTTCTGCAAATTACTGCTGATTAGGTAACGAACAAGAGGGGACATTGTCTCTGCATTCAGGAGCTAAAACTAATAGGATAATTTGAATATTAAGGATGTCACATGTATTAAAAAAAATTTACTTCAGAAGGATAAGCAATAGTAGTTGGAAGGCAGTCAAGAGCCTCCTCTATAACTGTTACAAAATTAGCAAGTTGTGAGAATGACCATGTGTCTCCCTGGCATGGCAGACACTGTTTCCTGGCAAGGCAATTATGCAATCTTGAAATCTAGCAAGTGCTTGATTGTATCCATATACGGGTAGCAGGTGTAAAAATTGGTACAACAATGCTAGAAAACTATTTTAGTTATTTACAAGGATGTGCACGTCATTTACACACTTTCCTATCTCACATTTTTCACTTCTGGGTGGAAACTCAACAGATGTTTGCATATGTTCCCACCTCTTGTCTCCCTACAGGTCCTTTTATTCTCTCTACCCCCATGATAAGCTGCTAGTTTGTAGGAAACATCTCAAATGTCACCTTCTCTGTGAGGATTCTCCCAGCACTCTTGGTAGAATCACCTGCTCTTGGGGAGGGCAGTGCTTTAGTGAAAGCTTGTTTAGTTGGTGTGTTGACTCAAAGAAAAGTAATATTTTAAATAGTTTTCTATTTGTGCTCCCTTGGCAATTTCTAAATTACCTTATTTATGTACCACTAAGGGAACATTATATTCTATTTGCTTAAGGGGGTTGAGAAGTTTCCGTAGAATGACGAGTGAACTTTGTTAAAACAAGACTTCAGTTCGTAAAAAGTAATGCTTTATTTATCATACTGAATTTTCAGTTGCTTTGACAACATACCTCCGCTACTTCCTGAAATCGAATGGTGAGCCTTTGCCTTTGGAAGGGTAAAGACATTAACACTGTCCTACTTACATTGTGATCTTTACTTCCAGGTACTGCATAGTGTTTCTGACATGCTCAGCAAATGCACTTATTAATGATTTGACTAATGGGTGATGATTAAAGCGATGGGTAGCAGGAAGATAGCCTTGAGGTGCTGAGTAAAAATCCAGTTAAATAAATCTGCTTCAGACCCAAGTCAATTGTTTGAAGGACTTTTGCATCTCAGAAATACAGTCACTCTCAAAAAACTCTGTATTTAAGGACCAGTGTTAAGTCCTCTCACTTTTTATTACTTTTTTATTTATTTTTTTTGTAGTAAAAGATCATCTTGTTTAATATGAATATGACACATAGTTCACAGACACTTACCTAAAGTATGACAATATTTTCAAGTGAATATTATTCTAGTATTTTGTGCAAATAACATATGATATAATGGAAGAACTCATAAAACATTATAATTTATGATTTGTGCATGCTGAGCCTTCAGATAAAGTTAATATTCTTTGTGCTTTATGCTTAATATTCTTTTTTTTTTAATTAAATAATAGCTGTGCACATCGATATGATCATGGGGCATCATACACTAGTTTTATAAAAACGGTTATCAAAATATCTCAGAGTTATAGATTTTATGGGATTATCGATCACACCAATCCATTTATGCTCACTAACTCAGGAACAAAAAAGAGTTAAGCAGAACATTTAATTTCTCTGTGATATAGCTGATATTTATTTGTTGAATTAATTTCAGTTTCAATGTTATTAATATTATCTTTATTCACCTCAGTTATAGGACCATCAGCTGGACATTATTTTTATAGTACAGGGTTGTGGAGTAGCCCTTTGTCTCATACCTAGCACCCTTTTTATAAAAAGATGGCTTTCTGAAACTTACAATTTGAAAAAAGAGTTCATAATTCTCATATACCTAAGCATAATTTTATTGTTTTAAGAAAATAATTGTTACTGAAGAGTTATTAGAGAGCAACATCTAACATACCCTTGCAGTAAACAAGTAGGTAGGAGATTTGTCCATCATTTTTGCAAATAGATTTAGGACTAATGAATAAATTATTGCAGGTTGTGTATCATAATAGCGTAAGAATTTGCCTTTCTTGCTCAAATGCAGTTAGTATAATTTCAGAAAGATGAGTTACTTTGTTGGCAACAGTATCGCAGTGCACCATGTTTACTATTTCTTTTCTTTTTTTGTTATGTAATGTTTTCCTAATAATTTATTATCCTAATATAATTCAAGTTCTAGTTTTATTTTCATTTTAAATTTTACAAAATAGTGGTTGCTATTCTCATTAGATTGTGCTCTTTAAAATTAAATGATAACATTGGCCATCAACAATTTTTCCAAATAATTTTCTATTTATATTTTTTGTTTGTTTTATAAAATTATCATTTATGATTGATTAACTTAAAATTGTTAAGAATTAAATTCTTAAAATTTGTAATATGAGAACTATATTAAATACATATTTTATTTAGCTAACATTATCTAAAATTAACAAAATTTAATTATACTGAAACAAATGCTTAGACACAAGAATTTTCCAACTAAAAATATTTTCTACAGATGTATTCACAAAGGCATATAAAGATACATGATCAAATATGTTGGTCAAAAAAATGGAATATTGTTTCCTTTTTTGTATTTATGGTTTATTCATAAATTCAATAATTCCATATTGTACTTATTATTTATTCAAAATTCAATAATTAATATAGCATTATAAGTATCAGGTGCTTCAGACCACAGAAGCAGATGCCCAAAATTTTTAATGTATTCATGCGTAGGCAAATGTTGCAAGTAAGTAGCAGTCATTTACTTATTATTAAAATTTAAGTTTAAAAAGAATAACTTTACTTGTAGATACTTTTTTATGTTTACTATTTCAAAGGAAAGTTACAATAATGCATTGTGGTAGGGTGTGTCTGCTGCCTATAATTAAATTGTGAAAATTGGCACCTAAATGCTTATGCTGTATATACTATATTTTGCATAAAACAATAAAATTAGAAAACAATTCTCATCAGGGACCTTTAAGAGCAGACTTACAATACTAACATATGAATTGCATTCTGGAAAACTTACTACTCAGGTTACACGGAAATTATTATAAATATGACTATTGCAGTTATACTGATCTAAAGACAATTCTTATTTCAAATATGAAAGCTAAAAAGTAAAACAATGGGACTTTTTATGTTACATATGATGTTTAGATTTTTCCATAAAATAATTATGCAAAGATTCCCCAATATGGAAACACAACTGTGTGAAGAAAAAAACATGTCCAAAGATACTTTTTTATATATATAAATGAATTTAAATTAAACAGGTACATCTCATTAACATGGACACTTATGATGTTTGTTCATTTTTTTTCATTTTCTAAAGCTGTTCAGAACAAAGGTTATTTCATAAAAATAAATATAATTATAAAATTAAATTTAACTTTCACAACCAGATTGGGTTCCAAAAGCCACAGCATAACAACTTAAAAACATCAATTTATGTTACATACAAAGTTTATTAGAATTGTGTTTCACTCCGAACATTTGACACTTTCAGTGCCTTCCTGATAGGAAATAAAATTGATGGGCCTGTGGCACTTGAGAAAAGTCCAAAATTTGGATGTTTTCTTAATGATCAAGTTTTAAAATAATAACCATAGCTAACGCTGTGTGCTTTGACAGTGGTAATCATATAGGCCTATTGTAAGTTAATTCAGGGAAAAAGAAAAGAATCTTGATAGAAGTCAGAATATACTTTCTTTCAAGGTTACTTCCCATTACGTTTCCTTTCCTAGTGCAAATTATGGCTATATCAATGCTCTCCTAAATTTCTGTTCACTATAAATGATCATAATTAATATACACCTTTTCAATCTTCCTTTTATATATTGTTGTTAATGCAACCCTATAAGGATATACCTTATGGATGATATGAAGTTATACTAATTTACTCCCAGGAGTTGGTAAATACCACACTCAAATACATCCATACTTCTACATTTTCCTTTTTGAATCAAGGATGCATGTAAAGGAAGATGGCTTTTTGATTCATCACCATCACTATTAATGCAAAATTATTAAAAAGCAATGAAAAATGAATTTTCTGCTTGCCGTACACATTATAACCCATTTTAGGGTGGTTAGGATATGTTAATATGTCTCTTACCATACAGGAACTATCTTTAATGCAAGCTTAAAACAAGAATCTGGAGTTCATAGGCATAAAATAAATAGAGTCTGATATACTTACAAAGCCAATGTCATTGCATTACTGAATTCACTATCTCCCAACTTGAGAATGGGGATGATTTCAGTAAATATATATATATATTTACTGAAAAAAAAAAAAAAAATATATATATATAATTACAGTCAATTTAAAGTTTTCAAATAAATTTCTTGCTACTAAGGTCTGGCAATTAAGTTTGTGAATGTGCCACCAAGTGCTTACATTGCAGCACTGTACAAACAACTCGGTCAGGTTTCACAGCCTGGGTATATCAGGAACTCACAGCTGTGTTCACATCGATGTGTGGGGATGTCTTCCTGAGTGGTGTTCAATAATGTTGTTGAATGTTTTCTGTACCATTATAAGAATGTTGTGATTTGAATTAGAGCAACAAACAAACATTACATAACTTGCTGAGAGTGAAAGTGAAGTCAGGGGCATGTTAGTACAAGTTTATAGAATAATTCCATGAAGAAAAAAGCAGTGTACAGTTGGATTAAATGTTTTTCTGAGGGGAGAGGAAGCATCTCTGATAAAGAGGTCAGAGAGACCAGTAAGGAGCAGAACTGACAAAAACACTGCAAAAATGTATCAAAGTATGTGTCAAAGTCATCAACTGACTATGAAAAGCATAGCAGACTAAGTAAATATTGATAGGGGGACAGGAAAATCTTGAATGAAAATCTTGGTATGAAAACTGTGTAGCTCTAGCATCACAGCAGTGCACCAGCTCACATGGCACCATTCGTGAAAAACTTTTTCACCAGTAAACAAATAATCGTATTGGAACACCCTCTCTACTCATCTGATCTGACTTCCAGTGACATTTTTCTTTACCTGAAGGTAAAGAAAATATTGAAAGGAATACATTTTGATGACATTCACATCAAGAGTAATATAACAACGGCTTTCATGACCAATCCAGAACAAGAGTTCCCAAATTGCTTTGAAGGGTAGACTAGGCACTGACGTTGGTGCACAGCTTCCCAAGGGGAGTACTCTGAAGATGACCACAGTGCTATGAATGAGCTACATAGCACTTTATCTAGGATGAATTTGTGTATTTAATTGTCAGAGAAGGCATATTTTATTCATTAGTCAATATGTCCAGTACAGCCTTAGAGCTAATTGTCCTCAGCATCATTCTAGTACAATAAATGGAGTACTACTCTAGACAGTTCATAGGAAATTTAGCTATTTCAAGCAAAAGATAGCTAGGTATGGGTCTAGGAAAGTGATTGTGGAGATAAAGATATGTGGATCTTGGTTATATTTGCATTTGTGAATCCAAATGATAGAATTGGAGATTTAACCCTAACCCTAAACTTTTTAGCACTTGAGATAGAGAATAGGGCTTATGGGGAGTGGGTTTCGTTGGTTAAACAGCACTTCCATTCTGTATGTTCTGTTTGAGATACTTATTAAACACCCAGATTTGGAAGTCAAGGGGCAGATAAACGCAGGGTCTGGGATTGAGATACAGCTCCAGACAAGGGATGTATTTGGAGGGGATAATACCACTACAGAAATCATTTAAATTTATGGGGATTGGTCAGATTACTCTTGGTAAGTATGTATATAATTAAGAATAAAAACTCAAAGAAGTATTGAATTCTGAAGGAACCCCAATGTTTGTATGCCAGGCAGAGGAGCAGGTGACAAGGATACTGATGACAGTAGTAAGAAAAAGAATAATAGCACCATCTGTCACTTACTGCATCCTTACTCTGAATCAATCAATATTCTAAGCATTTTATACTATTTTATTAATAGACAACTCCTTTAATCCTGATGACCCCTTTTGCTGTGTTCACATCATCACTTTACTGGAGTAAAGTTTCTTGACTGTGGTGAAGAGTTCTTTGCTTGTTTGTTTAACCAAAAGGTGCTAGAACCTTGTTTGTATGTTATTGGAATGACCTCATAGAGAGAATAGGAAACTGCTGATGTAGGAAAGAAAGAAGATTAACCATTAAAGCTGTGTCATCGAGAATGCCAAAGGCAAGGAAATCTAGAATGCAAAATGCAAGAAAAGAAGTTTGTCTTTGAGGAAAATAGTGTAATTGGAACCAAAAAAAAAATGATGTGTAAATGTACAGCGTGATTCCATTATGAATGTAGAATTTGTCTAGGAGAAGGTGAGGGGTTCTGTTACATTGCTTTCTTGCTGCTGTGACAAATCAAAGGTGACTGATTTGCAAAGAAGGCCTGAGTGTCTCGTAGGTTTTGCTCTCAAAACTTGTACAAATTTGCATGTGTAGTCCATAAAACTAATGCCTCATGAGCAGCGTGCAAGCTCATGTATCTGGGGCACAAATTGTCTGTCTGCAGGACCTTTCACTCTGGGAAGCAGAATAAGAGATGGATGAGTGAAATATTCCAGGAGAAAGAAAGATAGAATTCTATTAAAATTCAAAAACATCTGCATTAAAATCCAGTAATCTTGAAAGGTTTCCTAGAGGAAACCATGTTTTAGCTGATACTCTTTGAATGAATGGGATTTTTAGGGGTAAAATTTTGAGGAAAAGATACGCCAGATGAAAATGACCAGGTGAGCAAAGGCACGGCCAGAAGTAATAAAGCTGATGTGGCTTAAATGTAGGATGAATAAAATTACCGTATATACTCGAGTATAAGCCTAGTTTTTTTCGGCACAAAATTTGTGCCCCAAAACCTGAACTCGGTTTTGGGGCACAAAGTATATACGGTATGTACAACTCCCACAAGATATTAAGGGCAGATGTAGAAGGGCCTTGATTATCATGCTGTAAACAGACTTATTCTGTAATACGGGGAGAGATGTGGGAGGGTTAGAAGCAGTAGAGTGATGAAACAATGTATTTGGAAGTAGAGAATGAGCCTCACTGTTTTGTAATTTGGAGTGTATGATATTTAATACCACTGAACTTATCTAGCTCGCTACCCCTGAGGGTGGCATAATTTTTTCTTCTGTTAACTTTCCTTAGGGCAATGCTTGAGGACAGTGCTCTTCTGTACAGTTGGGTAAGGATGTCCTAGATACAGGGGTGTATTTTTGAGTATTAAAATAATAGCTTAATATTTTAACCAATTCGCATCGTGGCACATTTCCACTTTAAAAATATATAACTCCAATGGAGTTCTTGCTCACCAAGAAAATTCTTGATGATTGCTGCTAGTAAGCGGAATAAACATTTCTATAAATGCTTAATTAGTCCTGCTGGCTTAAAATAATTTTTTGATTGTCCCCTAACAACCTAAACAGAAAATTCAGTAAAACAGATATTTTTGCCAAAAAAAAAAAAAATAACAAAACTGTTCCACCTCTTGAGATCTAACCAAATAAAATATTTATTTTATGAAATTACATATCACTGTGAACTAGTAATTTTCCTAATGTATAGAGACCTGCTAGATACATACTAGATAAGTTTCAATAATCATTTTCTCTTAGAAGTGTTTAGGAAATCGCCTTGTAGCTTCTTACATCACCCTTTTCCCTATCCCGATAGTGAGGCATTTCCAGACTGTTGTTTTTTTTCTATAAGGGAGTTCCCTTCATAATAGTATTTAACCAACGTCGATATATTGGCATAGAAGGTACACTTTTTCTTTAACATCAACGAAAAGTAAAATCTTAGGAGAGTTTTCAAGAAAGGAATTGATGTTTATGCATTAAGCATCTCTCCGACCTGGTTTCTCAGCAAATATAACGAGTGGACTGGCTTTGTGCCACTACCTTAGTTAGTGGTCTAGACATCAAAGGGAATCATTATCTATAAACCCAGGATCAAAATTTAGATGTTTTGTGATGCATGTGAGATTTTAACCTAATCAATTCATGCATTTCACAGCTAGTCCCCAAATAGATATTATCTATTAAATACTGTGCTATGTACGGGAGATAGAAATTTAAATAATGCGTCACCTTTTCCGTCCAGGAGCTAAAACCCTGTGTAACAGGAGCAAGAAACCCCGGGAGGTGCGTGCCTCCTTTTATGCTGGCATTTCTGACAGTCACTTTTTGCCCATATATTGAACACATTGTGACCACCTAATACAAGTAAAAGCTCTAAACTTGTCCGCCTGTGCTCATGAATTTTCTAAGTACTCCACAATTCCTTCCTAATTATTAATGGGTCCTAATAATACATGACCTTTAGTGAATACTTACTATGTGCACAGCTTTATCTAATTAATTTACATGTAATATTTTCGTTTCACAGTTAATTGAACCGAGCGGTATTCCTGTTGTTACTTTACAGATAATATCTACAATGAATGGCTTTGTGACGTGCTCCAGGTCTCACAGCTTTCAGTGTCAGAGTGATAAAATACAAATAATTAGCCTAGATCTCAGAGTTCTAACTCATTTAATTATACTATATCCCGGGAAACAAAAAAGAGACAGAAGCTACTACCTTTGTTATTTGTGTGGTGAAATACTTAGGAAATAAATGAAATTGTGCCGAAGGCCCAGAAACTGCCTTTCCATGGTTTCTGTGCTTCTACTTTGTGTGTGTATGAGTGTGTGTGAGTGTGTGTGTGTATGAGTGTGTGTGTGCGCACACACGCGTAAATCATTTTTGTCCACCACTAGGTTACCTAAGGTTGGTGGCACTGCTATTTATAATTCTGATTTCACTGCTGAGTGCAACTCTTCTTTTCTTTTTGTTTTTTAATTAATATTAAATCATAGCTGTGTACATTAATGCAATAATGGGGCACCATACACTGGTTTTATAAACAGTTTGACAGAATGTTTATTGCAGCCTAATTCATAATTGCTAAGTCATGGAAAAAGCAACTCATCTATTCATGCCTTTGTTCAGAGCTCACTCATTCTGACACCCCACATGTTCACACTGTGGTAGAACTTACACTAGGTGTGGTGACAAAAGGTGCATGGCACCTACGTCCTGTGCTTGTTCTTCTCATAATTTGGAAAGAAACACATAGCTGGAAGCAAATTATTATGCATTCTTGCAAGTACTCTGCTAGAGGTCTTTAGAAAGTCGTTAGAAGATAAGGAGATGGCAATTTGTGCTCAGTAGGAAACGATGGTAGAGACCTTTGTAGTGATGAGGACTGTAAGCTGCAACTTGATAGTTGATCATGAGTTAGTCAAGGAGGCAAGGGAGCAGGGATACTTCCACTCAGAATGAAATGAAAGGGCTAGGTGCAGTGGCTCATGCCTGTAATCCTAGCACTCTGGTAGGCTGAGGAGGGTAGATTGGTTGAGCTTAGGAGTTTGAGACCAGCCTAAGCAAGAGCGAAATCCTGTCTCTACTAAAAATAGAAAAACTAGCCTGAGGGTTGTGGCAG